>NW_024121499.1:1940275-2021978 GCF_016745375.1 Pimephales promelas
AACGAATTGATTTGGAAAAAGATTTGTTCATTTTGATAAATGAGTTCGAAAAGGAGAGTCACGAACGCGCATCTATAGAGCCTTACAGACGAAAACCTGGATAAAACACACGTAAACAGGCCTTAAAGGAAAGGTTCACTTTTCAAAAAACTTTTGCTGATAATTTACTCGCCCCCATGTCATCCAAGATGTCCATGTCTTTCTTTCTTCAGTCGAAAAGAAATGAAGGTTTTTGATGAAAACATTCCAGGATTTTTCTCCATATAATGGACTTCAATGGGAACCAAACGGTTCAAGGTCCAAAAGACACTTTCAGTGCAAACTGCAAACTGTTCAAAGGGCTTTAAACGATTCCAGATGATGAATAAGGGTCTTATCAAGCGAAACGATCGCTCATTTAAAAAAATAAATAAATAATTTTAAGTTTTATAAGCTCAAATGCTCGCCTTGCTCTGTTCTGTGATGCGCGTTCGTGACTCTCCTGTTCGAACTTGTTCATCAAAATCAACAAATCTTTTTTTAAGTCATTTGGCTCATTCAATGAACGAAATAAACGAATTGACTTGGAAAAAGATTTGTTCATTTTGATAAATGAGCTCGAAAAGGAGAGTCACGAACGCGCATCACAGAACAGAGCAAAGCAACCATTTGAGCTTATAAAACTTAAACTTTGTTATGAGCGATCGTTTCGCTTGATAAGACCCTTATTCATCGTCTGGAATCGTTTAAAGCCCTTTGAACAGTTTGCAGTTTGGACTGAAACTGTTTTTTGGACCTTGAACCGTTTGGTTCCCATTGAAGTCCATTATAATTTGTGAACTGAACTTTGAACTAGTTCATGTAGAAAGTGAATTTTCCCAACACTGGTGTTCAAGTGCGCCAGAAATGCGCAGATTCTGCAATATGCTGTATTTATTGGATCATGAGGACTCATGAGTTGCGTATTTGAGCTAAATCCACGCAAATTTGTCTCACACAAAATTGAGAAACACACATTGGCTCGTGGTTTGACAGCATTTCCCGCCAAAGGGAGTTAATCTCAATCCCTGAATGTTGCGCTCCTGTTTGTCATTGTGCTGAAACTTCATGCTAATAAATCATCAGGAATATTGCTGACTTAACATTCGCCCTAATGCCTGTTAGGTGTCCGTGGATTTGCCTGTATTTGGTGTTGAAAATAGAAACGTCTTTAGAGATGGATAATCGATTTTACCATCGATACTTATGTCTCAAACATCGAACAGGATTTTCTTCCTCAAAGTGACAGCCCTAGCTGGAAATGTAGTTTGTGTAACATGCAGACAACAGTTTAACGGTGGCTATATTAAACTGACCTCTTCCCATTGGAGGAGAGCCTTACGTAGAGTTTATCCGTGTCAGGAACCACACGCTGGATGAACACCTGCTGCTCGTCACGCTCCCCGTACGGCCCTGTAAACAAGCGGCACCATCACGTCTGACCCATCCACCAATCAATCAATCCATCAATCAATCAATATACACTACCAGTCAAAATTTGGGAATAATATAATAATAATAGGTCTTTGAAAGTATCTTCTGCTCACCAAGACTGCATTTATTTGATCAAAAATAGACAAATCACATCAGTAATAGTGGGAATTTGTTTTATATTATTTATTTTAATATATTGTAAAATTGTATTTATTCCTGTGATCAAAGCATCATTACTCCAGTCTTCAGTGTCACATGATCCTTCAGAAATCACTCTAATATGAGGATCTGATGCATGTTTGATTATTATCAGTGCTGAAAACAGTCACTGCTTCGTATTGTATAAACTGTGCAATTTAAAAGATTTTTTGTATAGGAAATGAACACTTTAATTCAGCAGGGGCACATTAAATAGATCACAAGTGACAGTAAAGATTTTAATGTTACAAAGGATTTTGTGTTATGAAATAAATGCAGTTTCAACAAAAATAGTTGCCCTCAAACCGTATTCACTTTATAGCCCTTAATCCTGTAACTGTGGACAAATGTGGGCACAGAGGACTCAAGTGTGATTCTAATTTTTATTTATTATAAATGTTATATCACTGTCTTCGATAAAGTTTTGTCTATCCATTTATGGTGGGTTTTTTTATTTTGGGGGTATTTTTGAATTTATTTACTTCAAAAAGTACCATATTTCCTATGTAAATTATGCTTATTTTTATGTTTTATTTTTACTACATTAAAACATCATTCCAATAAGTTCTTAGAGCTAAAACCTAAAGATGAAGTGACTTTGCTGTCACCTGGTGTCTTATTTTGGCTTATTTTAGAGTGCTCTAAATTACAGTTTTTCCCATTCATTTCTATGGGTGCCTATTTTTGACCCAAATACAAGATTAAGGAGGTTTTTTTTCACCCACTTAACATTGTAAAAAATAAGTAAAAAAAAATTGTGTGTGTTCAGGAGGCAAACTTAGGAAAAGTAGCCAAGTCTTTTATCGCTCAGATCAAGGAAAGTATTTTTTAAAAATAAATCAAAACTATTTTGCCCACATTTGTCCAAAAAAGGTTTGCACTATTGATAATAATAAGAATCATTATTGATAATAGAGTACTGATCATAAGCATCAGATCATCATATTAGAGTGAATTCTGAAGGGTCATGTGACGCTGAAGACAGGAGTAATGATGCTAAATAATTCAGCTATGATCACTGGAATAAATTACAGTTCATGATATATCACAATATAAAATAGTTGTTCTAAATGATAAAAATAATCAAATACATCCAGCCTTGGTGAGCATAAGACACTTCTACTGAAAGATCTTAAACCGTCCACACTTTTAGTCCTAAAGGGATGAGACGGGCCATTTTTGAGAATGATCATTCCTTCGTACCGATTTCAGTGCCGGCAGCACAGCCTCCGTGACCGTCGATATCGTCCAATGAGAGGATCTTAAAGGAGGTGAGAGGAGTGGAGCCAGGCTGGGTGGAGATCATGCCTCGGAAACGCGTCACCGTCCAGGTCCGCACGTGATTGTTGTCAGCACACACTGCATGGAGGGAGATATATGGACTATTAAACGGATAGTTCAGGCCCTTGATTCTGATTGGTTGAGTAAATTACTCAACACACACACACACACACCTGTGAGCACATTACATCAGTTACACACACACACTGTGACCGCATGTGTTGCTCGGCAACCTCTCATTGCTTGGCAGAGGAATAAATGTGTTATAATGCTATATTTTTGTTGCTGGTGTTTATTGTATGAATAAAATAAATATTAAAATTAATGTTTTTATAGAGTAACCCTTTTATAAAAGCAATAATCCCCTTGAAGCCGTGTTTTACAGTGAATTTAGAACAGCTAAGGGGATTTTAGGGTCTAACAACAGCTCTCAGCTGTTCTAGACTCAATAAACTCATTCACCGTATATAAAACGGTTACTCCATAAAAATATTCATTTTAATATTTTGGGGATTACTTTATTTTACACCTCTCATCCCCACTGTATTCGGCATGGGTGACCCTGGACCACAAAAGCAGTCACATGGGTCAATTATTTGAAATATGAGGGTGCAATAAAATAATAAAACATTGAGAGCACATTTATGTTCACGATTTTGCGGCATCCACTCACAAAAATATTTATATATATATATATATTTATATGGTAGTAAATTTAATAATATCTTCATGCAACATGATCTTTATTTAATATCCTAATGATTTTTGGCATAAAAGAAAAATAATATAATTTATAATAAAATTAAATAATCGATAATTTTGACCCATTCAATGTATTGTACACATGAGCTTAGAGTTTACTTCAAATTACTAAATTCACTTCATTTAAACTTATGAACTCTAAACTCATAAACTCTGAGTGTGTGAGCGAGTTAGTATGTGTGTGTGAGATCTAGTGAGCGAGTTAGTGTGTAACCACCTAGCAACACCATAGCAACCATCTAAAACACCCTAGCAACTGCCTAACAACCACCCAAAATGGTTAGCTATTGCCACAAATACACCGTGCGACTCGTGACTCGGGTCACTCGAGCGCGTACGAGACACGGCCTCCTCACCAGAGATGAGGTGTTTCTCGGACAGCATGATCTTGGTCACAGGACTGCGGTGAACAGAGAAGGTCTGGAAGAGTTGTGGACCGGATCCCACCGTCTCTGGATGCTGAACTATGACCCGCACCGAGCCTGAACTGGTGCCGTACGCGATCTCGATCCAGTTCCCACTGTCACCTGAGCAAACATTCATCATCGTCACATACATGAAACAAACAAGTGTGCTTAAATGTGTGTGTGAGCACATCTGAGGCTGGTGTGTTACTTGTTTTGGGCGTCAGGTAGACACTCAGAGCAGTGATAGCATCTTCAGTGGGATCTCGATACAGCTCAGTCACCAACAGATCATTATCCTTCATCCGCAACGGGAACTTCTGCACATCTGAAAGAGGATGAGGGCTTGGATTAAACACTCATAACTCATATTGATTTATGACTGTTCTGAAGCATCAGAGTTTGGGGTGAATAGATGGGACAGGAACCTCTCAGATGCTAATCAGGGTGTGGTCTTGTTTAACCCTCAGGTGCTCTTCGGTCATTTTTGACCCAAAAAAGTTTTGAATTTCTAAAAATCACAGCTTCATCGGAATGTTATGAAACTTGGTGACTTTTATGGCATTGTGTATGAGAATACAAAAAAAAAAAAATGAGGTCATGATCCGAGCATGCTAAGAGGTCGTAAAAAAAAATAGTCACACTTGTGGTCTTCGGTCAAAAATGACCGACCCATAGGAAATGAATGGGAAATTGACAAAAACACAAGAATTCACAATTTTTATTTATTTTTTTTCTAACATTTTTTTTAATAAAAAATCGTTTTTGAGATTGTTTCAACTATATATTCAAATCCACCAACAACAAAAAAAAATGTGTTCATAAACAGCTGGGGAATTCACATGCTTCTCCATAGAGAGCTGTACATGCCATCTAGTGGTTACACCATGATTCTACGCTTTTTCTCTATACAGTAACCAGATGGTGCTAATTTTCTTCAAAAAAAAAATTTTTTTTTCTGAAGGCCTAGACTCTATATTAAACTAAAATACTGCATTAATATTTTTTGTAAAAAAACAATATATATATATATATTTTTTTTTCCATGGCAAAAATAGACCATAAATATTGCATAAATATTAATAAATTCAATCAAATTGTCTCAAAATACTAAATTACAAAGAATAAATATTATAGAACAAAAATAAATTGCATTGGTTTTACTGGGATGGAGGAAATTTAATTTGTAGGTGCCCGGTCACTTTTGCCCGGGAAGATAAAAAGTGCGACTCCGAAACGAAGAGCACCTGAGGGTTAATATCGTTTTGTTTGTTGTATTATTTGTGTTTTTCTTGTCTTTTACTCTGTTAGCGCTTTTTTACGCTTCAAAACTTGACGAACATAAAACAATTCTGGTTTGATGGTCACTTTACCTATATAGTAAATAGATCCATTATTACATCCCAAAATGAGGAAAGATCCGGCTGTGTCACAACTGTTGATGGGAACAACATCCTGGTTCTGCACAGAGAGGTGAAGACATCAGGAATTGAGCACTTCTCTTAGTTTCATTGCAAATGCCAAATCTCATCAAATGAAGAGCTCGGCGTACCTGCCAGTGTTTGGTGACGGCGTTCCAAACGCCCACTTTACCCGTGTGACTGGTGGCAATGAGCTGGTTTCCCACGAAGAACAAAGCCTCGACCGGCACATTCAAACTGAACACACCTGTGGATCAGAACAAACACACACACATCAGGAGCTTTCCAAACATCTGCAAAAAACACATTTAATAAAATTAGACCGTACCAATTTCATTGCCATTGCCATCAGGGCAGATCGCCCACAGGATGATCTCAGTGCCTGATGCCACCGCAACCATCTTATCGTTGTCTCCCAGTGACCCGCCCATGACCTTGGCATTCAGAGCCACCCTGTCAATCACCCAGTCGAGCCGAGGGCTGGTGAAGACCTGCTGCCATCCAGTGGACTCTTTCACCCTGAGCATGATGATGCGTGTGTTAAAGCGGCCCATATGTGCATCCAAATCATTTCTATTGGTGACACAGAAACCCTACCTGTAACAGACCACAAACTGGGCATAGGCCACAGCAATCCAGTTATGATGACCACATATGATCCTGACCATGCCTGGATCAGAGACCGGACCTACACAACAGAGAGCACACGAAAAATGAGCATTTGGCATGAAGTAAGGGTGTACACCTTAAATCAGTCAAATATAATGGATTAAACCATAGAATTGAGAAAAACAGAATGCAACAAATCAGAGTACAAGTAGGATAGCATTATTTGAGTAAAATAAAACAGAATAAACCAGAGCTGAGTAGATAAGTGTGACTAATTGAGTAGAAATTAGTCAAATAAAACAGAACTGAATACAAAAAAATAATAAATTAGAATATCGTGCAAAAGTTATAATTTTGATGATTATGGCTTACAGTTTATGAAAACCCCAAATTCAAAATCTCGGAAAATTTGATTACATGAAATTAATTCAAAAAAAGAATTTTAAATACAGAAATGTCCACCCTCTGAAAAGTATAATCATTAGGGCTGTCAAACGATTAATCGCATCCAAAATAAAAGTTTGTGCTTACATAATATATGTGGGTGCACTGTGTATAATTATATATATATATATATATATATATATGCACACACATGCTTGTGTTTATTTAAGAAATATTTTTATGTATATACTGTGTATAGATTTATACATATACATATAAATATTTTATATAGAAATAATATTTTTTTCTTAAATATAAAAACCCCAAATTCAAAATCTCAGAAAATTTGAATATAACATGAAATTAATTCAAAAAAGAATTTTAAATACAGAAACATCGGCCCTCTGAAAAGTATAATCATGCATATGTATATAGTTATATAAACTAAATATATTAGTTTCACGTTTTAATTTGAATTACTGAAATACATGATCTTTTGCACAATATTCTAATTTTTCGAGTTTTACCTGTAGAATAGAACAAATCAGAGAAGAAATTTGGAAAGTAAAATAGAATCAACCAGTAAAATAATTTAAAACAGAATAAAATAATCCATAGTATAATGGAATAAACCTGATTAGAGCAGAACTGAGTAAACTAGATTAGAATAAAACAGAGATGTAGGGCTGAAGAGTAGAAATGTGTAAAGTAAAACAGAAATGAGTAGAATAAACTAGAATAAAGCAAATCAGAGTAGAAATTAGGAGAATGAAATATAGAACAGAATAGAATAAACCAGTAGATTCAACTAAACCAGCATAAAAATGAGAAAAAGTGAATATAATGTTAAATAACTGATCAGTGTAGAACAAAATCAAATAGAAGAGCAAATCAGAGCTGAATTGAGAAGGTAAAAAATTAGAATAAAACAGAACAGCATAAACCATGCATAGAAATTAGTAGGATAGAATGAAAGTGAGTAGAGTTAACCTGAGTAGTAGAGTAGAAATGAGTAGAATCAAGCTACACAGAATCGAACCGAAGAGAACAAAGTAAAATAAAATAGAATAAACCACAGAATAGAGTAGGAAAAGAACAAAATAGAGCTGAGTAGGCCAAAGTTAATCAGTAGAATATCAAAAAAAAGTTCTAAAATAAAAGTAAATATATCAGAACAGAATAGAACACAGTTTGTCAGAGAGAGTAGAATGGAATATAACATTATGTGGAACAGAATTGAATAGAGAAGTGGAGAAAATGTAAGTAGAATAGAACACCTGGCACCCGCTCCTCAATGACGGCTTTGCCCAGTATGCCAGCGTTGCCCAGGTTGGGTGGCATCGTGTTACTCCTCCTCACAGGGGCCCTTTCCACAGGCTCCGAACGGCCACCCATGAACTGGGGTCCTGCCACGCTGTGCCTGTTCCTGCGCTTCACTGGGTACACTGGAACACACACACGTCTTTATGACTGAAAGATGCTGTCCTGTTATACGTCGTCAGAGTTGTGTTTTCTGTACCTGGAGGCGGCAAGTATCCATTAAACAACACGTTCCCACAGGAGGAGCGATCCAACTCATCACACAACTGCAGCTTTCTCACTGAGGAGGAAAACACACACTAAAACTTCAATTCTGTAATAAACATATATATGAAGAGTTCAGATGCAAAAGCCTCTAAATGCCATTTGAAATTTTCTTCTTTAATGATGATTTTTTTAAACTTGTATATTTAAGTTCAGTAATTTCACTTAAATAACAATTAATAGGTAATTATCATTGCCATTTAAGTGAAATTACTGAACTTAAATATACAAGTTTGATAAAAATCATCATTAAAGAAGAAAATTTCAAATGGCATTTAGAGGCATTTGCATCTGAACTCTTCATATATATATATATATATATATATAAAACCATGAGAATGATACTGGTCTTACCCAGCGGCGTGATCCCATAGAACTCTGCCTCGTGCATTAATAAGTGAACTTCTATTGACCTGCCATTAAAACAGTTTTTATAATAAGAGACTCCATTTCACAGTGTTAAATAATCCACATCACAGTTAACAAACCATCTGACACATTTATAATGAATACAGACATGTGTTTTACCTGGGGTGAAGCTCTTTAGTGCGCAGGAAGTTGAGAATGGGCGCAAACAGAGATGGATCTCGGTCTATGAATATCTGAAAACACAAATTTTACATTATGAACATTTATATGGCTCAAAGAGTAGAACCTTTGTAAAGACAGACTGATCTGCAACATTATTATTATTATTATTATGATTCAGTAAACCTTACCGCTCCAGTCTCATCTTTAAGTGTTGAGATCCGTCCACTTAATAAACTAGACAGAACATAACAATACGTATTTATTATTGGAAAAAGCTGTCATATAATCAACTTTTAATTGTCGTGATAATAACCATGACACAAATAATAAATCAGTGTGGTCAGCTGTTATTATTATAAAACCTTATTACGTTATAAAAGCCCTTGCATGACCAATATTCATAGAAGAAGGGATGATTTGATCTGTTTTAGCTTGATCTGACACACAAACCTTGAGAAAAAGGAGTCCGGAACCCATGTCAGAGTCTGTCTGGAGGTGCTGAACCTGTGTTTATATGTCCAGACAGAACAAAAACAAGAACAAGAAAAGCGGGTTCAGGGTCACAGGTCAGGCCTTCTGCAGATGTTCATTACTGTCACAGAAAGCGGGATAACAATACTGCAGACTAGGCCTAGCAGTTATGAAGACTGCACTAGTGTGTTAATAAAGTAAGTTGTGTGGCTTGTTACGAGCAGGATATACAGTAGCTTCATACACAAACCTTTTGCCCCCGACGTTCAGATGAATTATTTCTCCAATCCTCGCCATGATCGTCGTTTTCAAGGCAAAACATTCATATTGTGTTGGATATTTAAGTAGGTATTTTATAATTTCTTCATGATAAAAGCTATTTAATTGTAGTAGCCGTTGTAAGGAAACGGCGAAAGAGCGGATGTTGCAAAGTACTGGCGGAAGTGGGAAGGCGCTGTAAGTATTTCAAAATAAAAGTAATTGACGATTTAAAAATACCTTCAAAGAGTCTTTGAAGTCATTTTATTATATATATATATATACCTTTTGTCTCTTCTGTTTATATGCTAATAAAAATTATAAATGTTGCATATCAGTCTCTTTACAAAGACTATATAATATATATATATATATATATATATATATATATATATATATATATATATATATATATATATATATATATAACAATTACATAATATATAATAATTACATTGTATATATACATATATACATACATATATAATTATATATATATATATATATTAAAAAAAGGAATTAACCTTAACCTAAATATTACATCACACAAGTTTGTTTGCAGCTGGAGTCTCAACATGGGCCCTTGCTTTCTAAGGTGGCTTTTGCAAACATCATATGAGCTACAGAAGTGGAGAAAACTTGTACACTTATGTAAGAAAACTTACACAAACTTGTAAAGTCATATAGTGACTGAGAATGAGACAATTGTACTTCATTTTCAATACTTGTCTAATTTCAAGGGGCAGTTTTATGTTTATGAGGAGATTTATTATATAAAAATGCATGCCATTCATTTATGCAAAATACAAAACCATACTAAACTTGATACAATGCATTATATTGCAACATTTTTTAACTCTGTAAAGCC
Source organism: Pimephales promelas (assembly GCF_016745375.1). The sequence continues at coordinate 1,950,499 of NW_024121499.1, forward strand.
CTTACATTATATATATATATATATATATATATATATATATATATATATATATATAATATTTAATATATCAGGCTTTCATGGCTCATATAACATGATATAGTGAGAATATGAAGTTCAAACTCGAAGACGGGGGAAAAACACTTTTTATTTAGAGGAACTAACTGAGCAAAATATGCAGTTTGGTCCAAATGCTAATATTTATGACCAGAAAGTAAGATGACGTTCTGATGCTTGTAATGTGAATAAATGAGATCTTAACAGTAACAACAACACAAGTAAAGAATAATGTGAATTAAGGCACAACAACGGACAGAAATATCAGTTGTCATTCTATATCTCTCAATAGCATTAGTAAGAATGATTAGTAATATATATATATATATATATATATGATCAAAGCTCTGTAGTTTTAAAATGCAATGAGAAATGAAGACCTTCCTCAAAAGCCTGATGATCATATTTGAAACACATTTTAAAATGTTTCCACAATTGTAGGAGTCCAACTTTAACATCCGTCTGTTTTTATTAAAGACAGTTACGATTAGGCTAAACGTATGGAGTTAATTGACTTCAACTGGAGTTAACAGCATGTTTATGAATTAAAGATCAAGCTGTGGTTGTTGCTGTTATTTTGCTTGTGTTTGTTATTATCTGATGATGTTCAGGTATCCATGTCTCATCCATACAAACTTAAGAAGATTTTACTATTTTACTTTTATTATTCAACCTAAGGAGGTGGTTTTTGGTCTTTTAACATAGATTTTTCAGTGTCTCACATTAAAAGTCTGCATATTGTCTCAGACAACTTGCACTAAGAAGACTAATATTCATTATTTCTGTTATGAATGGCTTATCTGAATTTTATCTTTTGATTTGATTAGGACACATCCTGAGGTTTTTAAATGGTATTTGTAGTGGCATCAACGTGGCGTCAACGCGTAAAACTGTCTTATGTCATTCATACAATGTGGTTATGATAAGAGAAGCAAGTTTAGTTGAAGTTTATAATTACGAACAATGAAGATAGCCACTACATAAGTAAAACAAGTAAACTACATAAGTAAAGCTCTTGCTCCGCCGTCCACACTCGTTTAATAATGGGGACATTCTAAAACGCTTAACGTGAAAAACGCTTACTGAATTTGGTCTTTTAATATCACTGTCTTAGTACAGTAAGCCACGTTAAGCGTTTTTCACGTTAAGCGTTTTAGAATGTCCCTAATAAGGGGCTATATGCGTTCCGCATTTTACGCAAGGATGCTCGTCCATTTCCGGTTGTGGAGATTAAAGTGGAGGAAAACCGAGGAAAACGGGATAACGGCAGAGTCTTCAAAATTTACTGTCTTTGAAACGAAACTTTCATACGCTTAGATGTAATTTTATATATAGTTATGTTTATTTAATATAATTTTAAAAAGAAGCATAAACACAACGAGGGGTGTCTGTTTTTGTCTGTTTTTGTGACTAACGTTTCTTTAGTATAACCATGGATTTGAGTATAAAACTCAAAATAAATTCTCTGTATTGCATTGGACTCTACGATCGGCAGAAGTTATCGAGCATCCTTACACCTTCACCGGAAATAACGCCGTGCATAGAGCCCATTACCTTCCAATACAACTTCAAAATAAGAGTTCCAATACAAAAGTTGCACCAATATACCAAAATAAACACAAGAATGAAAGAGTAACAAATATTAATGACATAAGCAATCTTGCTAATAAATGGCGCTTACAGTATTGGGTGTGGATTTAATGTTTTGGCAACACAACGCAAATATGTCACATTCTGAAATGCAAAAATGTCCCATATTAGGACAATTAATACGAAAGTGTATTGCATTAACTTGAGGAAACAAATCTACTCTGTTTTTCTGAATTAACAAATTAATTATCTCAGAATTCCGAGATAATTTTTCATTAAAAAAGTTTTTTCTCTGTTTTTCTGAATTAACGAGTTAATTATCTCAGAATTACGAGATAATTTTGCATGGAAAATGTTTTGCTCTATTTTTCTGAATTAACGAGTTAATTATCTCAGAATTACGAGATAATTTTGCATGGAAATTTTTTTTTGCTCTGTTTTTCTGAATTAACGAGTAAATTATCTCAGAATTACGAGATAATTTTGCATGGAAAAAAGTTTTTGCTCTGTTTCTCTTCAGTTCATTCATTCAGAAAAACAGAGCAAAAACTTTTTATCCAAGAACAATTATCTCATTATTCTGAGATAATTAACTTGTTAATTCAGAAAAACAGATTTGTTTCCTCAAGTGAATGCAATATGCTTCCGTAATTCATATTGTAAAATGCGCTATATGGTGATTTGACCTGAGCCTCCTCCGTAGTGATAAATTCAACTTTCTTTTGTTGTTGTATATATTAAAGGCGTTTATTGCTGGAGTCTTCATCATGTACAGTAATTGCAACGCTGTCAGCTCACAGAAACACCAACAACCTCGTTAAATCAGAGGTAGGTGTTCTCAATAACCACATCTCTGACCATCTCATCCTCAGTCTGAGGCGCTGGAGAGACACACACGGGACTCTCCGTCTTGGGAATGTGGGATTCGTCATCCGCCAGTTGTTGGGAACAGCAGAGCTTCTCCACACACTGTTTCCCGCAGCGCAGACTGCAGACGGACGCGCCGGCAGGCCCGGGGAGGAGCTCGGGCTGCACGGTGCAGTGCTCGATGCCGAACGAGCCCAGAACCTGTTTAATCTTCGCTATGAGGTCTTCACACTGCGTTGCGTCCAGCGCGTCGGGACAGTGCACGTGCAGCGACGCGACCAGCAGCGCGTCGGACATTTCCCACACGTGCAGCTCGTGAACCGACAACACGCCGGGAACCGCACGGACGCAGCGACGCACCTGACCGACGCACACGTGCCGCGGCACCGCCTGCAGGACCAGCAGCCCGTAGCGGTGGAGCTTCGGCACGGCCGCGGACAACAGCACCAGCACCGCGGCCGAGGAGAGACCCGCGTCCAGGTACACCAGCAGATGACAGTCCGAGTGAGGCCGGTGACAGTGCGCCTCGGACAGCAGGAGAACCAGCCCGGTGCTCAACACGAGGAGTGGACACAGCAGGTCCTGGACCACACCGAGGATGAGGCCTCTGAACCCGGACACTCCAGGAGTACAGCGGGGAACTGCCAGGTCCAAAACAAACTAATTACAGTGTGTTATGGCGATTCAATCGTAAATGTCAACAAAAAAAGTATTTTCTGCTCATCAAGGCTGCATTTACGTGATTAAAAATGCGGCCGGTAATAGTGCGAAATGTTATTTAATTTAGGCTTTTCTGATGATGTTTTCACTTCAGAATCATTAATCCAGTCTTCAGTGTCACATGATCCTTTAGAAATTTGCTGCTCAAGAAAAATTTCTGATTATTATCAATGTTGAACACTTTTGATGCGTAAAATGTATTGGAAACTGTGATGCACTACCATTTAAAAGCTTGGGGTAAGAAATAAATGCTTTTATTCAGCAAGAACACATTAAATTGATCAGAAAATATAATATTTTTTCAATAAATTGTGCTGTATACTATAATAAATATAATAATGCTGTTGTCTATTTTCTTTCTATTCATCAAAGAATCCTGAAATTAAATGTAACACCATTTTCAAAAAAATGTGAATCAGCACAACTGCTTTCAACATTGATAATAATCCTAAATGTTTTTTGAGCATTTATGATTATTAGCTGATATTAAACCAGAATATTAGATTGATTTCTGAAGGTCACACTTGAAGACTGGAGTAATGATGCTTTGATCACTGGAATAAATACATTTTTGACTATATATTCACTATTTAAAATTATAATAATATTTCACAATATTACAGATTTAGCTGTTTTTAATCAAATAACTGCGGCCTTGGTGAGCAGAAGAGTCTCATATCTTAAATCTTAAAGGAGTAGTTCACTTTTAAAAAAAAAAAAACTTTTGCTGATAATTTTCTAACCCCCATGGCATTCAGTCGAAAAGAAATTAAGGTTTTTGATGAAAAAATTCCAGGATTTTTATCCATAGAATGGGAACCAAACGGTTCAAGGTCCAAAAGACAGTTTCAGTGCAGCTTCAAAGGGCTTTAAACGACTCCAGGCGATGAATAAGGGTCTTATCAAGCGAAACGATCGCTCATTTAATAAATAAATAACAAAGTTTAAGTTTTATAAGCACAAATGCTCGCCTTGCTCTGTTCTGTGATGAGCGTTCGTGACTCTCCTGTTCATCAAAATGAACAAATCTTTTCCCGACTCAATTCGTTCATTTTGTTCGTTGAATGAACCAAATGACTCGAAAAAAGATTCGTTCATTTTGATAAACAAGTGCAAACAGGAGAGTCACAAACTGGAATCGTTTAAAGCCCTTTGAACAGTTTGCACTAAAACTCTCATTTTGACCTTGAACCATTTGGTTCCCATTGAAGTCCATTATACGGAGAAAAATCCTGGAATGTTTTCATCAAAAACCTTAATTTATTTTCGACTGAAAAAAGAAAGACATGGACATCTTGGATGACATGGGGGTGAGTAAAGTATCAGCAAAAGTGTTTTTAAAAGTGAACTACTCCTTTAAGACATAACTAAAAAAGTAATGTTGTTCCTCTCTCTCACCGGTGGGTTCGGTGCCGGTCGGGTGACGAGGCTCTTCTGGAAGTTTCTGGATGGATGTTTCACTGATCCTGGACTCAGGAACTGGTTTAGTGTCGCTGAGGTTTGGAGACTCAGAAGAGCCTTGATCTGGATCCAGAACACTAGAGGCTTCAGGGTTGCAGAACATCAGTGCGTCATCCTGGAGATGATCTACAACACAACCATCATCATGCATTCTTCATCATCACCTTCAACCTGATGGATCATAATACAGCACAGAGGCACAAAACACCAGCTCATAGGAAGTGGAACTGACTGCATGTTCTGTTTTCACTGCATCAAATGCGAAATTAAATGATCAATTTTGACACATATTCTCATCACTGCACAACTGATCATTTCTACCACTAAAGGTCCTTGCACATTGAGTAAAATTTTTTGCATGTCAAAAAAAAAAAAAAAAAAAATGTTTACACACTGCAAATTTTTGCGTGTCATAAAAAAAAAAAAAATCGGACTGGGTTCGATTTTCTGCATTTTTCCCATCCGCAGCAACATTTTGGCAATTCAGAGCCACTGAAAGACGAATACGAAAAAAATAGGGCTGTCAAACGATTAATCGCATCCAAAATAAAAGTTTGTGTTTATATCATATATGTGGGTGCACTGTGTATAATTATTTTATATATATAAATACACACACATTCTTGTATATATTTTAGAAATATTTTCATGTATATACTATATAGAGATTTATAATATATAATTTAAATTATATATAAATATAAAATTTTATATATAAATAATATTTTTTTCTTAAATATACATATACGTGGGTGCACTGTGTATAATTATTTTGTATATATATATACACACACACATATATGTATATTTAACTTAGAAAAAAATATTATTTATATATAAAATGTTATATTTATATATAAACACAAACTTCTATTTTGGATGCGATTAATCGTGATTAATCGTTTGACAGCCCTAGAAAAAAATGCATACGAAAATATTTTATCAATATATGAATTTTCAGATTGGGTTTCTGTGGTTTAGGGGTTTTGGTAAGTGAATTTAGGGCCAACATGAAGACATTTAGCATGAAAAACTTGCCATCTATCCAGCTTTGGTTTTATAATAATAATATTCATTACATTTATATAGTGCTTTCCAAGCGCTTCACATGTAAGGGGTAATCTCCTCAGTGCAGACCTTCTTCCTTAATAATATTCTCACTGTAAAAAATATTTTCAAGATTTGTTATCACAACATATTTTCTTTTGTCAAATCAACTTTATAATAATTTATTTAGTTGAGATAACTTATTATTTTGAGTTTCTGATGGTTAAATCAATCTCCTTCATTGTATTAACTCACTTTTTCCAGTTCAATCAACTTAAAATTTTAAGGCAACCAGGTTACTCACTTTTTTAAGTTAAACCAACAATATTTTTTTACAGTGTAGTAATCACAACATTTTTTTCTTTTGTCAAATCAACTTAAATAATTTATTTAGTTCAGATAACATATAATTTTAAGGTTTCTGATGGTTAAATTAATCTCTTTCATTGTATTAACTCACTTTTTCCAGTTCATTGAACTTACAATTGTAAGGCAACCAGCTAACTTACTTTTTTAAGTTAATCCATCAATATTTTTTTTACAGTGTATCTAGCTAAAGACATAATCAAAGTAGTCATGTGACATAAGTGGGTTAGTTACAATGATTTGAAGCATCGAAAATACATTTTGGTCCAAAAATAAGACAAACAGAACCGGAAGACAAAGTCGTAGTTTTGGTTATTTTTGGACCAAAATGTATTTTCGATGCTTCAAAACATTGTAACTAACCCACTGATGTCACATGACTACTTTGATGATGTTTTTATTTCCTTGGACAAGGACAGTACACACATTTACAATGGAGGGACAGAAAGCTCTCGGGCTAAATCTAAAATATCTTAAACTGTGTTGTGAAGATGAACGAGGTCTGACGGGCTTGGACCGACATGAGGGAGAGTCATTAATGACATCATTTTTGGGTGAACTATGTAAGCATCAGACCTTTATTGACCCCGTCATGAGCTCCACTGCTCCTCCAGGCCAATACGAGTGTATTGAACATCAGACTCGCTCCTCCGACCACTATAGACAAGAGCGGGTGTTGAACGGCTTCTGGCTGCACGAGGTGTGTGAGGATCTCCAGACTGATGGACACACACTGAGACGCCATCAGAAGCGCTGAGATGAGGACGCCGAAGGGCTCGAGACGCTTGCTTCTGTAGAGACGCTCATCATCCGGAAGAGAGGTAAAGCTGGGATGACGCTTCAATGCCGACAGGGACAGATGTAAGAAGACGTAGAGTGTGTGAAAGCTGTCCACCGCGATCAGGAGCGATCTGCAGATTCGGCCGACCACGATCTCACACACCACGAGGACCGCGGTCAAGACCAGCAGGAACACATGAGTGGAGATCCTCGCCATCGACCTGTCCTGAACAACACACACATCAGCTATATGTTTAAGATGAGTTATTAAGGAAATACTCTTTTTTTAAGAAAATACTTAAAGGGATAGTTTACTTTGAAATTAATTTTTGGTGTGTTTGGTGTGTCTTTGTTTCCACAGTATTTTCAATTTTGATATTTTGATATTTCAGTCATATAATGGAGGTCTATGGTCACCACCTCAAAGAGCATGCACAGAGAAGTCCAGATTAAACATGATTTAATGACTCGTAAATGTAAGTACACATTGATGGCCTAAGACACGAAATGAGCGGTTTGTGTGAGAAAACTAACAGTATTTATATCGTTTTTACCTCTTAGCCACAAGCGCCTGTGACTTGGCTGTGGTTACAAGACGTAAAAACGATATAAATACTGTTCGTTTTCTCACACAAACCGCTCATTTCGTGTCTTAGGCCATCAATGTGTACTTACATTTACGAGTCGTTAAATCATGTTTAATCTGGACTTCTCTGTGCATGCTCTTTGAGGTGGTGACCATAGACTTTCATTATATGACTGACAGAACGGTTTGACCTAAAGATATCAAAATGAAAATACTGTGGAAACAAAGACACCTACATCTTGGATGCCCTTGAGTTAAGATAAAACATATCAAAAATTCATTTCAAAGTGAACTATCTCTTTAAGTGCAAACTGGATGTAATGTTTTTAGATACTTTAGTAATTAATGAAAATGTGTTATAGTTGTGGATTTTATTTACTTGTTTTATAACTTGGCTTATGTGATTTTTTTTTCTTCTGTACAGCACTTTGGTTGTTTAAAAGTGCCCAACAAATAAAGTTGGATTGGATAGTTTAAATTAAACCTAAAAACACTTGTTTTGACCCACTTAAGAAGGACTTGAAGTCATCATGAAATAAGTGATGGTGGCTTCTCCATGGAACAAGAGCAAATGTGGGCGGGGCTTGATTTTGTCTGTGGGGAGCTGATTGGCTGATTGGATGGTTGTGGTTTGCTATTGGTGGATCTCATGTGAGTGACAGGTTGCCCCGCCCTCATCATCAGAGAAGAGATGTCAATGTTATTCTGATTCAAGATTACAAGAAACGTTAATTTAAAACAATAATTATGATGTGCACGGACAATTAATTCATAACAAATACTGCAATATTCCTTAAAAAACTTCCTAATTATTATATTGTCTTTGAAATATGGTAATAATAAATATATAATATATAAAATATGTAAGTGTACAGCTGAATGACAAGCATTTGTGATAAACTAAAATATACTTTGTCATTTCAATGGAAACTTGTACGTCATATTTTTTATTTTTTTTTATTTTAGTCAACACATCAAAATAAGCAAGACAAATGATCACGAAAACAATAATTTAAACTTTTAGTTTGACATTATTCCAAAGTGCACTTTTTTAAAGTGTATAAAGTGATCTCTTTAAGTGGCCTTTAATTTAAATGAGATTTTAGAGCGAATGCACAATGTAACTCGCAATTGTGCGGGAAAAAAGTCAGAATCGTGAGATGACAATTGTTATTTTAATAAGCGAATTGTTAAATATTATTATTATTTTTGGTTCCATGGCAGAAATGAGCTTCCGTGATCAAGGCTCTCGAGCTGAAGTCGACGGATGTCTTCTGTGAGAAGTGTAGAGGAGTGTGTGAGAAACACCCGAGATGCGTCATGAATACTAATCTCACAGACGCGTCTCCGTTGCCGTGACCTCTATCAGGACTTCAGTCTGTTAAAATCAGTGGAATGCTCTTTCTGGACACAATCCAAACTGAACTTCAGCGTCACGATAATAACACACACTGAAGCAGCGAGTGAAGGAGCCATTGTAATCTGTGTGTGTGTGTGTGTGTGTGTGATAGCTCAGATGGAGAGACAGTAATGCCTCACTCATGTCTGTGTGTTAACACTTATATTAACTAGCACTAATAAGGCTTGTACACTGCTTAACAGATCAGGAGTTCAATTTGGATGTGGATGATGCAATTTGGATGATGCAAAAGCCTCTAAATGCCATTTGAAATTTTCTTCTTTAATGATGATTTTTATCAAACTTGTATATTTAAGTTCAGTAATTTCACTTAAATGGCAATGGTAATTACCTATTAATTGTTATTTAAGTGAAATTACTGAACTTAAATATACAAGTTTGATAAAAATCATCATTAAAGAAGAAAATTTCAAATGGCATTTAGAGGCTTTTGCATCTGAACTCTTCATATATATATATATATATATATATATATATATATATATATATATATATATATATATATATATATATAATGATGGCAATTAAATGCATTTCTATAGCCGCACACTTGTTCTTGCTTTAATGTTTGTTCATCTTAATACAAAGAAAAGTGAAGATTATTCTAATTAATGCACATTTAAAAAACGCTGAGGTTTGAATTGCATTTAAAATAATGCACAAAAAAGTATATTAAAATTAAAATATTTTTATTTTGAATTATTTTGAATATAGTTCAAACCTTATTGTTTTTGCTTTCTGTAAAGGCAAATAAATGCAATTTTTATAACATGAATACACACACTTACTGTACATTTATACATACTGTATACGCCTATGCATACATACATACACAGACTCACACAGACAGACTGATATATATATATATATATATATATATCTGTGTGTGTGTATGCCTAGGCCTATGTCTATATGTATATATATATATATATATATAGGAAATGTTCGAAAATGTTAACTTCAGAGTCCTGTGTTTTATTATAGGCTAGTTACACTCTTACTATTAACACTGTTTTAGTTCAAAGGAGTGTTTGTCGAATAGAAACTTGGATTATATTTCATATTTTGTTCTATTTTTACCCAAAATATGGAGCGCTAAACTTTAAATAAAATAAACAATAATATAAAAAGCAGGGGCAGTTGAGGCCTAATGGTTTGAGAGACTGGTAACCCAAAGGTTGCGGATCTCTGGACTCACTGCTCCAGGTGTGTGTGTGTGTGTGTGTGTGTGTGTTCACTACTCACTGCTAATGTGCGTGACTCATTTGAATGGGTTAGAGGACACATTATACGAGTATGGGTAAACTGGCCATTCTTGGCCTTCACTTTCACTGAAAACTCTCATATGTAATTTCTTAAAAGTGAGATCATGAGTAGGCTAATAAGTTCCAGGAAATCCCTAATTTGGACAAAGACTGTAGAATTAAATATTTTTTTTATTGTTTTAAAGAATTTATTTGTTGTAGTCGAATAAAACAGATTTTGACGGATTAAACATGAAGAGAATGAACACACTGTAGTGACTGTATTATGGTTTATCTCTGCTGTTTTCATAAGAATAATGTATATTTATAATGCAATGCCAATCAACAGCCTTTATCGCTGTATATAATATAACACTATAAAATAATAATAATTTGATAATAGCGTTATTTTTTCTATAGATATCACAAAATATCATCATCGTGAATTATTTTGGTCATAATAATCATGTAGTGAAAAAAAAAATATATATATATATATATATATATATACACACACACACACACACACACAAATGTAAACACACATTCAGACAGCCTATATTTTAAATACGTTTAATTGCCTATTTTTTATTTTTTTTTTTATAAAGGAAGGCCATAATTGAAACCAATATTCGATAAATGTAGAATTGTGTTAGTTTTGTTTGTAGTTTATTTTATGCGTATGTATGTGTGTGGGTGGGTGTGCGTAAGTAGTTTTTGGGTTGAGCGAGTGAGGGAATGAGGGTGTGTATAATTTTAATTTTAATAATATTTTTGTATAATTTTTTTTGCACATGTACATGCCTTGTTATTCTATTTTCTGTCTATTAGTATGAAACTAAATTAAAAAAAAAAATGTTTTTTTTTGCCCAAATTCTTCATTATTAGACATTAATTATAGCCATAGAACATTATAGTATCATTTAAATCTATCAATTTTAACATTAGGCTTTAAATAATACAACAACTTTAAACAATCTTCACATAGACCCATTGTAATAATTGTCGCATTAAACCTGCAATATATCGCAATTGTTTCTATTTGAAAGTTCTCTGGTTGAGTTTTACTCGCCCTGTCGAAACACACAAAAAGTTTTCATTTTTAACCCGTTTTCCGGAAGGCCTAACAGGTAGGATATAGAGATTGAATAAAGTTATCAAACACTTTAAAGTCTAGACTGCATAAATATAGATTAATCATTTTTACAGATACAAACGTTATTCTGTTTTGTTCCTATTAACGACAGACATCGGCAGGTTTATTATGCTACTGTCACTTTAAGATCTTCCGGGTTTTTTCACAACATTTCTCTTTACATTAATTTAAGATTTAATTTAACTCATTCAAGTTTGTGCTAGCGATGATACTCAACAAAACGAGCATTTTGGCATAATTTTATGTTTTTGTCCATGCCAGCGCTGTTTAGCGCGCCAGTCAACGATTCACCTTTCACAAAGACAGGAGATTCACAAACTGGTTTAAAAGCATTTGCATGAATAAGACCTTGATCATATATTGCAACTCTAGCCAAAGGATGACGGGTAAACGGATACGGAGTTAATTGCGTTAAATATTTTTAACGCGTAAAACGTAAGAAAAAAAAATCGCGTGGGTTAAAATACAGCTAAATTCCTTTTTGGCAAATTAAAAAAAAAAAAAAATGTAATCAAAATGAATCAAGTTTCAAAACTATTTTAATGCGCATTTATTTATGTATTTATATAAATGTACATAATTCAAGATGTTAATATAGATCTATTGAACTATTTCCACAGTTAAAAATAACGAAATATTGTCAAAACACAACATCATCACTCAAACGTAATTCTGTAAATCAACATGTACCTGTTTGAGTCCTGAGTGCCACGGAAAGTCTTCACACCAGCATGAGATGCTGTTCCCAAGTTCCCAGAGCAGTCGAGGGAGTGTATCCGCCAGAGAGAGATGTGTGTGTGTGTGTGTGTAAGCACTATCATGTGAGGGATCCTCAGTCTGTCCGCTTAGAGCTGATGGACTGGAAGGAAGGAGTAAAGCACTTCTGTTCTTCTCTCTCCACAGGATTTCACCTCATTTTCTCACGGCGTGCTTTCAGAGCTGATACGCAGAGAGGGAAAACGCGAACGAAGGCAGTTCACATGGAAAGGCTGTGGCTAAAAAGGCTGTTTTTAACTCTCTGTGTGCCTGAGGGAATCTCCACAGCTCTGACAGAGCACACTAGGCCGAACACTAACCCGTCACATTGAGTTTGACAAGCGAGAGGCTCTTTAAAGCACTAAACCAACAGCCGGACACTGTGAAAACATGCATGAATGCGACGGACGAGGCTCTTACCTGAGCGGAAACACTCTTATGTTCCCCATTGACACACACTCAGTCCACACACTCCGGATTTAACATTAGCCTATAACACTCAGTCAGGTTGATCAGTAATTGTGGAGAATAACTAATACTCTGATCAGATGATGATGACTAACAGGGGGACAATGTACAGTTTCCCATGAACACTGAACATGGGAACATGAAATGCTAATTTTAGAAATAATTTAAGTAACTGCAAGTAGGGTAATATTAAATTAATTTTGAAACACTCCAATAATTGTTTTATTTATAACTTCAAAAATACATTCTATCTATCCATCTATCTATCCATCCATCCATCCATCCATCCATCCATCCATCCATCCATCCATCTATCTATCTATCTATCTATCTATCTATCTATCTATCTATCTATCTATCTATCTATCTATCTATCTGCCTCTCCATCTGCCTGTCTATCTATCTATCTATCTATCTATCTATCTATCTATCTATCTATCTATCTATCTATCTATCTATCTGCCTCTCCATCTGCCTGTCTATCTATCTATCTATCTATCTATCTATCTATCTATCTATCAATCTATCTATCTATCTATCTATCTATCTATCTGTCTGTCTGTCTATCTATCTATCCATCCTTTCATCCCTCTATCCCTCTATCTATCTATCTATCTATCTATCTATCTATCTATCTATCTATCTATCTATCTATCTATCTGCCTCTCCATCTCTCTGTCTGTCTGTCTATCTATCTATCCATCCTTTCATCCCTCTATCTATCTATCTATCTATCTATCTATCTATCTATCTATCTATCTATCTATCTATCTATCTATCTATCTCTGTATCCATCCATACGTCTATCTATCTATCTATCTATCTATCTATCTGTCTGTCTGTCTATCTATCGGTCCACCCATTGGTCTATCCATCCATCCTTTCCTCCCTCCATCTATATCCATCTGTCTGTCTGTCTATCTACCCATTGGTATATCTATCCATCTACCCATCCTTTCATCCCTCCATCTATATCCATCCATTCGTCTGTCTATCAATCGGTCTGTCTATCCATCCATAAGCGTACAGTGTACTTTAAAATCCTCCATGAGTTCTCCAGTGCTCTGGGGTCTCCCTGGGCTTGTGTAAGAGTCGCTGAGGATTACAGGGAAATTCCTTGCAAGCAGATTTATAACAATAGACCCCCAAGAGTCGAATACCTCAAAAATCCCTCCGATATGCACAGAAAATCCCGAAGCACAGCATGGCCCAATGACTCCGAGATGACGGAGAAATACTGAGCAAAAACATCTCACAGAATCTCACTGTAATTCTAACACACTTGTGAGGATTATATGATCAGGGCTGATTCCCATCTAACAGTGTTTTCAGTTTTCAGTCCCTGTGCTCAGGGTTTAGCAGAAGCTTGATAATCTCAAACATATTGCTCTCAGCGGCAGGGCTGTTTGATAGTGTTTGCATACATCTCAGGGTGTGTGACATACCAGACCACCCGACGACACACTCGCTTTCATGGAAACCACCAGGGCGTTTCAACTGTGCAAACCAACAACAGAAGCTATTTCTCTCTCCTTAACACTTCACAACAACGTTCTTTAACATTAACAGGATTATCTTAGATCATTCTTAACTAAATTAAATGAAATTCAAACATTAGAAATGTCTTTTTCATATTTACTTCACAGACTTGGCAGAACAGAAACCCCAAAATGCTTTCACTTCCCTCCCAAAATAATATTTAAAGTTAATTTTAGTCATGTTCACATTTCAGCAGCGGCATATATCACCGCATTTGAGACTAAAACAATCATTTGATGCAACTTTCAGACGCAAGACACGCATTAATATCCACCTTATGTTTCATTACGGACGATATTCGATTAATTTTCGCTTCAATGCACATCTAATGAGTGATTATAATCAAGTTATTAAGCAATATTTTCACGACTTCTCGAAGCTTGTGAGACTTATAGAAGTTACCGATGTGATACTGAAATGTACTCTAATGTGTGTGTTATGTGAGTGGTGACTGAAGCTGATGCAGGAATGAATTATGGACTTGTTTAAAGGTGCGTCACACACACATCTGCTTCTCTAGGGTCACAGGGGTCAGCGACATCTCTAGCTTGAGTGACCTTTCTTCGTTACAGTCTTTACTTCACTGTTAGATTTAAGTGTCCTCTCCTTGAGAGAAAGAACATGTTATCTGGATGTTTTGGGAAGACATGTTTATCGCTAGAGGCTGGCCAAATCCAACCTTGAAGAAGCTGTGTGTGTGTGTTGGACCACTGGCAGTATTGGAGATTGAATGAGATTGTTTTCTTCGACAAAAGGCAATTCGTGCGCATTCATGATTCAACTCAAAAATGGTGTAAAAATGAGGTGGATGAGGTCACTTTTAAAATAAATATTTTTAAATAAATAGAAATAAATAGTTAAGTTATTTAACTCTCTGGACATCTTTATTTGTGTATCCATTAGTTATCTTTGGGGTATCCAGGGACCCCAGACGATAACGTTGCATTTTGTAACAGATTAATAGTTTTTTTTTTTTTTTTTACAAATGTATTTTTACTTTTTTTATTAATGTTTTCACTCAACATTTGTGCAGTTTTTGGAGGATTTATGATATCTTTTAAATTTCTATAAATATATAAATACATATTTATTTAAATAGGATTTTTTTATTTTATTATTATTTTTATTTTTTACAAAAAAAAAAAAAAAAAAAAACAAAAAAACAGCAGTTTATGTAAAATACACTTTGTAAAAGACCCAGAATTCTAACTTTCATTAACGGGGATAACATGGATAATTTTACATTGCTTAATGTACGATTTTTGCCCATATTTAGAAAAATGCAGTTAAAAAAAAAAAAAAAAAAATCCCTTTAAACATGGCCATAGAGCTCCATTATATGCAATTTTAATTAAAATATATCTTTTGACCAGTTGAATTCAGCTGGAATCATATCTAAATAATATTTAATCACAATTAAATAAAAAAAAAAATATATATATATATATATTATATATTAGAATCAAACCTGAACAAGATGTTACAAAGAGAAATGTTGGAGTCTATAGATTAACATTTATTTAAAATTTAAATATTTCAAATATTATCTGTTTTTAATTTAATGCTACAATTTTAAATCAATGTTTCAGTTACGAACTGTAAAAGAACAAAAATGTATATGTTATATTACATATTGAGTTAGCCTCTAAAGTTTTATAGCCTCACTAATGTATTCCTGTGTGTGTGTGTGTGTATGTGCATGCATATTTTCAAAGCGTCAGTGTCACCAATCCAATTGTTTCTGATTTGATGATGAATTTTGTATGTTTACTATGCGGGGTCTCCAGGGACCCCGAAGACAACTAATGTCACTATCTTTGTCACGCTAACATAACAACAGATGTCATTCCAATTTTTAAAATTTTTGTAGATCTAGAAAGTGTTGAGAGCTGTAGAAAGTTTCATACCATTTGGACTAAAAGAACATTTTTAAAAAACTCATCAAGTCATTTGCAGGTTAAAAAGACACTCGCAGTTAATGAAAAGACTCGCTACACGCTACTTTTGTCATTACATGCATTTATTTGAGAGGGAAAAGCCATACACATCTCTTTGTGTTTACCAGTACAGTTTGATTAATTTAACAGGTAATTTTAAAAATTACTAAAAATAAAGCATTACAAACATTGGGTTGGGCGCACAGAAGTGTAGATCTCAAGGTCAAAGACAATCTGGATGTAGAGGCCAAGTTTCTCTGAGTCAACATCAACCGGCCACGCAGAGAACCAGAGAGGACCCAAAGCACCGACCGCAGAGCCTGGAATGGTGGCAAGTACTACATCTATCGGGTCAAGCCTCAATCTTCTGAGGTAACGTTTAGTCTCTAGTGTCTCCAGCGTCACACAAGTGTAGTGTTTTCTTCATGAAGTCTTGTGCTGCCTCTTTGTAAATGGCGGCTTTCATACCCAAACACACTCTTGATTTACATCATATAATCTCGCAGAGCTCCACCCCCATTATATAAATCAACAGAGCCCCGCCCCTTTCCCAAACCCCAACCAATCAAAATAGGAAAAACTTTAAACTTAATATTTGCTCTTTATAGAATCTGAAAATATACACCAAAAGGGGGGAAAATCCCACAATAACAGATTAAAAAAAAGAGAGAGAAGAAATTACACAACAGACTCGGGTTGTTTAAAATAAATACAAACTGATTGAGCCAAGCAGCCAGAACAAAGAGCTGAGAAAAGGGTTAAAGGCAAGTCCTGTCTTCGGATGAGTACGTGACACACCAGTGGAAGACAGAATGAGTTTGTGTGGATTTGTGTGTGTGAGAGAGAGCGAAAGACGAACATTTTTTACAATTCATTCGCCTCCCGAATCTTCTGGATCTCTCGCTAACGCTCAACAATCATCCGGCCGAGGCAGGAGCCGACGGTTCATCATATTCAGATGTGCTGGTTGATGGTGAGATCAGAAGTGGATGACGTGACCGATTCCTGAGCAGGAACAAGCGGATGTGTGTGTCGCTTTGGTACGAGTCTTTTTTTAGTGTGTTAAGGAGACAATAATAATGACAAAACTCGAGTGCTTCAAACCAATGAAATGTCTTTGCTCAGAGTGTTCAGCCGGTCAGTCATTACGACCTCCAGTCCACGAGGGGGCGACGGTGAGCAGTGACGTGGTTGAACAGAAGAAGGTCGCCGGTTTCTCTGCGTGTGTGTCTTTGGTAACTGAACATCTTTACGGACGCTCACCAATCACGGATGAGCTTTTCGTCATTTGAATACAATGCCAATTGTCACGAAAGGTCGGTCATTTGAGGGAAGGCGAGTTCCCTGTGTTGTTTTGAAAGTTTATGGAAAAGACACGAGAAAGACGGAAAGAGTCCAGAGGAATATGAGCAAATGCCGTGTGGCAAGAACAAACCGCCTCTTCTGATTCTCACTACACGCGTGTGGACCCTGAGAACAGACAAATACGGGTTAACTTACCCAGACTTCCTCTTAAAAGCACATTCGTAAGGTATTATCCCAGCAATCCTTCATAAACATGGGAATTTCCTTGCGTTACCTAGGTTACAGCATTATGGGGCATCTCTGCTGGTGTCCAGACTGGCATCAAGGAGAAGCTCCTCTAAATCCTGCCCGCAGCTCAGCTCTGCAGTCACGCTCACTAACACACACACACATTATTAAACAGTTAGTTCCAGTCCTTGATTCTAGAGCCCGACCGATAAAGGATTTTGATACTGATACAAATATTTTGGGGTTTTAAAAAACGATATTTTATTTATTTATTTGAAGCTGAACATGATCGTCACTAATTTTGTCATGCTTATTTGACTTGAGAGAACTGATGGGGATGATCTTTTAATTGTTATTCCAGCAATGTATGTATCGCGACCAACCTAACAAGTGTTGCCAACAGTGCCCTCTGGTGGACAAACTATACAACTCCAACACTCATGACATGGTTCAAGCGTGTTTCGTCCGTTTTTATTTTATTTTTGAAATATTCATTTATCGGCCATTATAACTGCCGATACCGATAGTTTGGAAAATGCCTAATATCGGCCGATAATATCGGTCTGGCTCTACTTGATTCTGATTGGTCAATAGCTGTGTTTATTTCATGATAAAACACTCAACGGTTCTATGCATCACTCCACCGCACCCCTAGCAACCCCTCTTAGCAACGTAAACATATGTGATGCGATCTGGGAAAACCCACCACATGGTGAAATTTGACATATTACAGATATTAAAGCTGGACTCAAGCCCTTTCCAAATCTGTTTTTTATTTCTTTTATCGTTTGTCTGTAACAAGAGTTGTGGTTATCTGAAGTCAGCTGATCGCTATGATTTTCAGAAATACGGTTTAAAAAAAAAACTTTTGCTGATAATTTACTCACCCCCATGTCATCCAAGATGTCCATGTCTTTCTTTCTTCAGTCGAAAAGAAATTAAGGTTTTTGGGATTGTTCTCCATATAATGGACTTCAATGGGAACCAAACGGTTCAAGGTCCAAAAGACAGTTTCAGTACAAACTGCAAACTATTCAAACGGCTTTAAACGATTCCAGATGATGAATAAGGGTCTTATCAAGCGAAGCGATCGCTCATTTAATAAATAAATAACAAAGTTTAAGTTTTATAAGCTCAAATGGTCGCCTTGCTCTGTTCTGTGACGCGCGTTCGTGACTCTCCTGTTCGAACTCGTTCATCAAAATGAACGAACCTTTTCCCGAATCAATTCGTTTATTTTGTTCGTTGAATGAACCAAATGACTCAGAAAAAGATTAGTTCATTTTGATGAACGAATTCGAACGCTCATCACAGAACAGAGCAAGGCGAGCATTTGAGCTTCTAAAACTTAAACTTTGTTATTTATTTATTAAATGAGCGATCGTTGCGCTTGATAAGACCCTTATTTATCGTCTGGAATCGTTTAAAGCCCTTTGAACAGTTTGCACTAAAACTCTCATTTGGACCTGGAACCGTTTGGTTCCCATTGAAGTCCATACAGAGAAAAATCCTGGAATGTTTTCATCAAAAACCTTAATTTCTCTTCGACTGAAGAAAGAAAGACGTGGACATCTTGGATGACATGGGGGTGAGTAAATTATCAGCAAAAGTTTTTTCAAAAGTGAACTACTCCTTTAATTAACCCCAGGAGAGCCGTTTCGAGCACTTTTATCACGAATAGATGGACTTTATATGGAATAATAATATATCTATTGACTCCCACTATAAAGCTTGGAAGAGCCAGGACATTTTTTTAATATAACTGATTGTATGCGTCTGAAAGAAGAAAGTCATACACACAGGATGGCTTCAGGGTGAGTAAATCATGGGCTTTTTAAAACACGTTTCTTGGGGTCGACAGCTTACAAAAACATTTTTTTTTTTTTGTGCTTGTTTGCGTTACACACCACAGCAGCTTTTAGACGTCGTTTTGTTTTTTTTGTTCTAAGGCAGAAATAACACGGAGGCAGCTTCTCGCAATGTAAAGTTAATGGGTGTGGTTTTCAGTTTCCGACGCGCGTGTCGCTCTGTCTTTTATAAGGTAATCCAACGGTAACTCACCATGCTCCATAATGCAGCTGGCTGGTTTGAGTCCCTCTGTTTCGAGCAGGTGAAAGGCAAACTCTGGCTTCAGCCCGTTGGGCAACACTATTCCCGTGCTCATAACCGGACACCCTTCTTCTTCAGGAGATCCCTCTTGTGCACTGGAGACCTCCGTGACCTCCCGCTGCTCACTGGATTGCAGTTCTTCAGGGTTTGGCGTCCCGTCTCCAGATGGCTCTCTTTGGGTGGGACTTGATTCCTGGATCTGTTCAGTGTGAGAGCAGCACGTCTGGTCCTCCTCACTGGTCTCTTGTGATGTTTTTGTCACTGGTAACTCCTGCGAGTCTAAGTGAGTCTGATCGAGTCTAACTTGGCTTTCAAATGGCGTAGCAAGTTCCTGCTGAACTTCATCAGAATGAGTTGTAAGCTCAGACGTTGGCGTGTCGAGTACGTCGGCGGGCGCGTGTGATGTTAACGTACTGAGCTCAGGCTCTGCTAGTTGAGTCGGTTTCTGCTCAGGCGCTTGTGAAGGTGCATCTAAAGGTGCTTTTATATGGATTTGTGTGGGTGTTTCAGATGATATTTGGCTCTCTACCGCCCTCTCGAGGACACATTTTGGCAATGCGGTCACCTGTTGCTGCTCAGGAGGGCTTTCAACACGCGTTACCATAAAGATTTTGTGTCCTCTGCCAGGACTAGACACAGAGAAAAGGCGTCCAGGAGATGATGGGGCTCCGGAGGAAACATTGGCTTCTGTTACTTTAATTCCCGAAATGAGGGCTGGAGATCCTGGTAGAGGCGGCGCCAAGGGCACGACCTTACATGTGTTTATTGCAGGAACCGGTATTGGAGATGTGCTCTGTGTTGAAGCATCCGATGCCTCTACTATCTCCTCATCCTCAGTGTCCGAGTCGGAGTCGTCTTGCGGTGTCGTTTCTTGATCTTTGACTTCTTGGTTCTCGGATACGTCCTCTTCATTTCCCTCCTCGGTTGAGTTTTTCTGCACAGCCACATTTTCTTCCTCGCTTTTCTCAGCCGATGCATCTTCCTCATCCTCCTGAGCTTGTTCCTCTGTGGTGATTTCTGGCATTGAAGCGGACTGTCTCATCTTCTGTTCTGTTTCTTCCTTCTCTTTGGCCAAGATGAAGTTCCTCTTGCAGCCATTCTGAATGTCTGCCAGCAGGGCGCGCTGTGTCTCAATGAAACTCTTCACCTGTACGGACAGAGAGAAAGTTATGCAATAAAAAGAGATCAATGTCATAGTTGCAGCTGCTGAACACTGAGGTAAATAATTAACTGTAGTTAGTGGAAAAATAAAATAACATTACATTGTAATAAACAGCCATATTTACCTTGATCTTAAAAACGAATCCAACATGAAGACTTTAATATTTCGGATTTTCTTTTAGAGTTTTAAATCAGCCTGAACTCATGGAAATAAATAAAACTCACCATATATATAATATCTAATCTGTCTTAACGCTCTCATGCACATTGGACGTTGTGAGATAACGTTAATCTTTGTTCTTTTAGTATGCATGTATGCATGTTTTTCTTGAGGTCCCCTCGAAAACGAGATGTCAAATCTCAAGGGGTTTTCCTCTTAACAATAAATCTGAATTAAAGAAGGATCATGAAACTAGTCTAATAAAACTGGAAATGTAAAAAAAAATTTCCACACATTTCCACATTGAAACTACTGTTTCGACATCTTAGCATATTACAGGGTTTCTGCAGGTCAAGTCAAATTTAAGACCCTTTTAAGAGAATTTAAGACCATAAACACTTAAATTTAAGACCTACACAACAACGCATTGCAAAAAATTTAAATAAGAAAATATTCTGAAAAAAATGATTTTATATAATATGCGTGTGTGTGTGTGTGTGTGTGTGTGTAGGTGAAATTTGTACTTTGCATTTTATACTGTAAAAACACAATTATAGTTGATTTCAGTTGATCATACCCAGAGATGAAATGGCATGAACATTAAATTTCATGATTACTATGAAATCAATTTGCCAAATGTACGTCTAAACCCAGCAAATAAAATTAGCATGACTATGCACTTTTTGTTTACATAAACATTAAAATACCATTAAAAATGAAGGCCAGATTTTAAAGGAGTGTCTTGCAACAGCTTAAGTCTAGATAAAATAAAGTCTTCACAAAATTAGTTTTATAAACAGATAAACCTCACGTATTTCAGCCTTTAAATAATCTTTTATAAAAAGATTGAGTCAAAAAATGATAAATTACTGACATTCACATCCCCTTATCTTTTATTATTAATGGTAAAATAGGGGCCGATTTTCCTGTTGCGTCTGTCGTTGCTAAGCAACCATGCACTGCGCTCTCCATAACGACAAAGACGGTTTAGTAGCCAAAGGATTTCCAAAGCAGCAAAAATCATTGTAAATATACTCAGTCCTACTTCAAATCAAGCTAAATCTTTTCCCCTCCTCTTTAACAAACACTCACCGTCTCTTTCTTGGGCTCTCGGTCCAGGTCGAGTCGGAGCAGAGATGTGTTGACTTTAAAGGCGAGGGAGAGAGCCATGAGGCCGCCGGTCTTGATTTCGTTCTCCCGCATGTCTAACCGGAGGAGCCTCGGACTCTCCGCGATGAACTCCGCTATAGCGACAGCTCCTAGCATATGAACAAGCACACGGTCATCTTCATGCTTCACACTCATACTTAACACAAGCTGGCCTCTAGAATAGGGCTGCACGATATTGGAAAAAAAGTGCGATTTTTACTTTTTCTGCAATATAGATTGCGATTCAAAACCAATTTGAATAGCTCTATTTGAAAATACCGGGGAGCATCTGGAAAATTGCGAGATATAAACTTAAAATTGCGAGATCTGAACTTAAAATTGCGAGATATAAACTTAAAATTGCGAGATATAAACATGGATCATGGATGTGACTCATACGGATGCGCACATCTCGATATCGATGCTAATCGGTGCAGCCCTACTCCAGAATTCAGAGTCATCCATCTTGTGGTCTCATGTAACTTCACGTTTGCACTCCAGATCTTACCTTCGCAGGAGAGTTTGGTGGAGGCCAGACCCAGCCTGAGGATGGACCGGTTTGCTACGAGTCCGTCTTTCAGTTTGTGCACTCCTTCGTTCCCTACTGCATTATGGCCCAGGTTCAGTGTTTCCAAGCTTTGAGTGTACGGCTACAGCAGCAGAGAGCGAAAGAGATGGATCAGTAAAAGTAAAAGAGTGCAAATAGAAAAAGAAAAATAACTGAAGGAACTGAAAGTGGATTCAATATTTAGTGTGAACTAGGTATGTACCGGTGAGGAAAATCTTTACACCGATAAATAAACTTACGACAACACCGGGGTGGGATCACAATCTGGGGTATTGAAATCGATTTTAAATGCACACTCGATTCTCTTTCGAATTCGCAATCATGCATATTCTGTGTATAGGGTCTTTGACAGCACATTTGACAAGATAAGATACGTCAATAATGCTCAGGATCTGTTGCACACTAAATCCTTCACCATCGTCTTGTCAGTCATCTCTCCTTACTCTTTTCATGCGTCTAGTTGCTCGTGCTGTTTGGAAAGCAGACGCTTTCAGATCATAATTGTAGAGTCCGTTGTTCAATTGAACTAATGGTAAACGGTTATGTGGTGGATATAAACTCCGAATTCAGAGAAAAAAAAAGTCAAAATTGCGAGATGTAAACAGAATTATGAGAAAAAAGTTAAAAATTGCAAGATGTAAACTGAGAATTATGAGAAAAAAGTTTAAATCATGAGATTTAAACTTAGAATTCATAGAAAAAGTTAAAATTTGTGAGACATAAATTCAGAGAAAAGGTTAAAAATTCTGAGAAAAGGTAAAAAATTGAGATGTAAACTAAATTATGAGAAAAAGATCTAAATCGCGAGATAAACTTAAAATTGCGAGATATGAACTTAAAATTGCAAGATATAAACTTAAAATTGCGAGATAAAATTGCGAGATATAAACTTAAAATTGCGAGATATAAACTTAAAATTGCGAGATAAACTTAAAATTCCGATATATAAACTTAAAATTGCGAGATATGAACTTAAAATTGCAAGATATGAACTTAAAATTGCAAGATATGAACTTAAAATTGCGAGAAATTAACTTAAAATTGCGAGATATAAACTTAAAATTGCGAGATTTAAACTTAAAATTGCGAGATAAACTTAAAATTCCGATATATAAACTTAAAATTGCGAGATATAAACTTAAAATTGCGAGATATGAACTTAAAATTGCGAGACAAACTTAAAATTCCGATATATAAACTTAAAATTGCGAGATATAAACTTAAAATTGCGAGATATGAACTTAAAATTGCAAGATATGAACTTAAAATTGCAAGATATGAACTTAAAATTGCAAGATATAAACTTAAAATTGCGAGAAATTAACTTAAAATTGCGAGATATAAACTTAAAATTGCGAGATATAAATATAAAATTGCTAGATATGAACTTAAAATTGCGAGATATGAACTTAAAATTGCGAGATTTAAACTTAAAATTGCGAGATATAAACTTAAAATTGCGAGATATGAACTTAAAATTGCGAGATATAAACTTGCATCAGCTAGAAAAAATTCAGAATTGTGAGAAAAAGTTGCAAACACCTTCCATGGGAATCTAACAGGAAATTCTGTATTCTTGCAGTAAAGAGTGTGGATGTACGCCCAGGCACGGTTTATAAACCACACAGCCTGTTCAGAAGGCATGCACATACTGCAGTGCATTACACACAAGGCTGTGAGAATGTGTGTGTCTTTAGTCCTTAATTAACAAAAAGATGCCAGGCCACACGTAAACATGAGTGCTGCACGGTCAGCAGCCGCCAAACAAACAGACACAGCATCCCCTCAATCTCCATAATGACCATCTGACTGAACGAGGACGAGCCTCATCTCACCGTCGGTGGTCTGCGGGGCACATGCTGGATTCTCAGTCATTTCAGAAGAAGCCATAAGGGGCTATTGTGCTGTTGTATATCCACGACTGGATTTTTTTAATGTTTTTGAAAGGGGTCTTATTTGCTCACCAAGGCTGAATTTATTTGATCTAAAGAGTAAAAACAGTAATATTTAAAATATTTTGATTATATTTTAAAATGTATAATGTATTTTTTTGTTTTAAAAGAAATTAATACTTTTATTCAGAAAGGACACATTACATGGATCTAATGTGACAGACATTTATAATGATTACAATTATTATTTAAAACAATTTCTGTCCTTTTTACTTTCTCAAATGACAAAAAAAAAGAAAAAAGTACATATTTGTCAGTTTGAAGACCGACTGAAGTGTGAATTTTGAGAAGATTTCAAAGAATGCAAAAAGTAAAAATGAAGTTTAATAAGGAACAAAAGAAACCTGAGAACTGTCCTGTGGGTTGATTTTTGTAGTTTTTCCATCCAAAACAATTGTGATTACATTGTAAAACATTAATATTACAAACTAGACCTGAAACCATAAGTTGATATTATCATAAAAAATGGTCAGGGTTTTTGTTGTTGAATAGTCAATCAAAAAATAAACCACCCTGATTAATCTAATAACGATAAGATTAGTCGATTATTCAAAATAATCATTAGATTACCAACTGGAGATTTTCAAAAGATCCATTCATTGATTAATCATTAATACAATATTACTAGTATTTTCCTATTACTAAATAATCAGCTTTTTATTTATTTATTTTTTTTAAATGATTTTTTTAAGCATTTATATTACTACACTGAAGAAAAAAAAATATTTTCAAGATTTGTTATCACAACATTTTTTTTTATTTTGTCAAATCAACTTAAATAATTTATTTAGTTCAGATAACTTATTATTTTGAGTTTCTGATGATTAAACCATTCTCCTTCATTCTATTAACTCACCTTTTCCAGTTCAATCAACTTAAAATTAAGGCAACCAGGTTACTTACTTTTTTAAGTTAAACCAACAATATTTTTTTACAGTGCACAATTATATTTTGCCAACACTTTATTTTAGTCTTTGCTACATGTACTGACTTCAGTAAAAATGATAAATTATGCATAATTACACAAAACTAACCCTAAACCAAACCCCTACAGTAAGTGCATGGTTGTTAATCAAGATTACGCAGTAGTTGATTGCATAATTAAACTAAAAAGCACACAAAAGTGTAACCTCTATTTATTTCAGGTTTACAAACTTTTATCAGAAGGCGACGAAAATCAGTGTTGAGCTCAGAGTGAATTTTGCGTTTGGCTTTACTCTCGGTGTGAATAAGCCCTGGAGATGTAGAAGTCTGTGAAATTGTACATGGAAACTTTTGTGGCGTAATTGTGTGGATGTTTACCAACGCGGCGGTCAGGTAGCCCATGCCATTGTGTGTGAGCTGGTTGTTCCAGAGCACCAGTGTGACCAAACCCTTCCTCTGCTCCTTGAGACCCTCACATATATACGCCAAGCCTAAGGAAACGAGAAAAAAACAATATATACGGAGGGAACACAAAGAGCTAAAGTGTGAATGACAAGTACAGAGATTTCTGGAGGAGGAGACCAAGAGGAGATCCAGAGAGAAGACGAGGTCAGACCTGAGTCTAGGATGTGATTGTTTCTCAGATCCAGGATCTGGATGTTGTAGTTGAACTTCAGCAGGTTCCCCAACTGAGCTGAATCCTGCAGACCGTTCAACTTATTGTCAGCCAAATACAGCTCTCTGAGGTTCATGTTCATCTTCAGTGCCGTGGCTGCAAACACACACATATCAAACAAGTCGCCTTTTAGTTGCTTCATTCATTTGTGGAAAATGGTTAACTTTATTGCAGAGTGTGATTGCAATGCACGCAATAATACAATTAAAAAAATATAAATATGAAAAATATAAAGACCTAGAATAGGCATATTTAAAGTCAACAGTATTATGGATGATAAATAAAAGTAAATTAAGAAGATTAGAAGAGTATTAGAACAGCCTATGGGAAGAAGATTAAAGGAGTTGTTCACTTTTTAAAAAAACTTTTGCTGATAATTTACTCACCCCCATGTCATCCAAGATATCCATTTCTTTCTTTCTTCAGTCGAAAAGAAATTAAGGTTTTTGATGAAAACATTCCAGTACTTTTCTCCTTATAATGGACTTCAATGGGAACCAAACAGTTCAAGGTCCAAAAGACAGTTTCAGTGCAAACTGCTCAAAGGGCTTTAAACGATTCCAGACGATGAATAAGGGTCTTATCAAGCGAAACAATCGCTCATTTAAACAAAAAAATAAAAAAATAACAAAGTTTAAGAACTCGTTCATCAAAATAAACAAATCTTTTTCCGAGTCAATTGGTTAATTTCAACAAACGAAACGAACAAATTGACTCGGAAAAAGATTTGTTCATTTTCGATTGAGTCACGAATGAGTCACGAACGTGCGTCACAGAACAGAGCAAGGCGAGCATTTGTGCTTATAAAACTTAAACTTTGTTATTTATTTATTAAATGATCGATCGTTTCGCTTGATAAGACCCTTATTCATCGTCTGGAATCGATTAAAGCCCTTTGAACAGTTTGCACTGAAACTGTCTTTTGGACCTTGAACCGTTTGGTTCCCATTGAAGTCCATTATATGGAGAAAAATCCCAAAAAACTTAATTTCTTTTCGACTGAAGAAAGAAAGACATGGAAATCTTGGATGACATGGGGGTGAGTAAATTATCAGCAAAAGCTTTTTGAAAAGTGAACTACTCCTTTAAAGACGTTCTCGATGTTCAGTGTTTCTGAAACGCTGGCTAAAACAGCCCGTGTCAAAACGACAACAGAATCAGCCAGGTTGATTCCCAGCAGATTGAGGCAACGATGTCTTGTAGTTGGAGATGTCTCGGAGGGTGTTCATGATGCAGGATTACTGGATGAAAACTTTTTCCAGGTTTTTTCCAGTTTGCAATAACCTTTTCTGGTGAAAATGGAGACTTTGCCCGCTCCCCCCAGCGTTCCCAGGCGGAAAACCAACAAACGAACGTCCCGGTAAATTGATCGAGAATCGAATCGAACCGTGACCTTACAATCGAATCGAGGATTTGGAGAATCGTGACACCCCTAATAGATATGGGGGTTATGTTTTGATTATTTCGTTAATTTGACGACCCTCTTGTTTCCCTTATTACTCATGTTTTTTTTTTTGTTTTTTTTCCATTTATTATATACGTTGTAACGTCCTCACTCTTCGGTGACACAAAAAAACCTTCCTCAAAAGCCTGATGATCATATTTGATACTCACATTTTAACAAACAATATGGATTATGGATAATCATATGAACCGAAGTTGTGTCCACTGTGTCCCCGATCATTGTGTTTGTGCACGCATTACCCAGCAGCATTAGCGGTCGCCCTGAGATGCCGGCGTTCTCCAGGTGCAGGACCGCCAGGCTGCCGCTGATCCGCAGCGCTCGGGCCACGAACGGGGCCGAATGGTCCAACAGAGGAGTGTTACGGGCGTCCAGGTACTGCAGAGAGCTCGTCTGAATGAGACACACAGATGGATAAAGATTAGCACATCTTTGAGATGAGCACACCAGCCGGAGCGGGTTAAAGGATTAGTTCACTTTAAAATGAAAATTAGCCCATGACACACCGAGTGTGTCCGAGCATTAGACAATTGGTACTATATAAGAGCATGGACGTTCGATTAATGGACTCTAATAATCAGTACTACACACGTTTTGTTTAATAAATAGAAGTAATTTGAGCACATAAACTTTAATATGGAGGATTAAACACGATTCAATATAAGCAGTAACTAATCACCGACACTGTCCCACAACCAGGTTTTACGTTTCTTAAGCGTCAAATAACAATGACTCTGAATTTTATCCATTAATCGAACTTCCATAGTGCATATTTCTGCCTTGACATGTTCTCATATTTGTTTTTGTTTATTGATTGTATATTTTGAGTTTTATTCACATCCATTCAAGTTTATATTTTGCTTCCTAAAATATATTTACACAATGGAAAACGGAAAATACTGCCCAGTTGAAGTTGCGCTACATTTTCTTTATGGTTTTCTTTTTTTCCTTTATTCTTTAAAGAGATGCACTGAATTTTGTTGAATAAGATGACCTATTTATTATTTTTATGCACATATTTGTACATTAGCAGGAATGTAGCACAATGTATGGATGTGAAAGCAATGTGAGACAATACAATTTGTAAAATTACAATTAAAAATAAAATTTGTTGAATAAAATTCAACAAATAATCGTGATATTTAATCGCGATCTAAATATTGATCAAAATAATCATAATTATCATTTTGGCCATAATCGTGCAGCCCTACCCTCAAGCCATCCTAAGTGTTTATGATTTTCTTCTTTTAGACGAATACACTCAAGAGTTATATTAAAAAATATTCCAAGCTTTATAATGGCAGTGAATTGCAACCAACAGATTGAAGCTCAAAAACATGCATCTATCCATCATAAAACGTCTCCTGTGGGGTAATAAAGGCAAAAAGAGCAGCAAAATGAATGAGTTTGTGTGAGAAAAATATTCACATTTAAAACTTTAGAAGTAAAATAATGAGCTTCCGGCCAAACGAATATAGGTATTCCACTTAAGGCACAACTTGTGCGAGTAATGCAACGTACTGCTAATGGTTAGGCTGCGCCATGACACACTACGCTACTTCTGACGTCATTCATTTCACAAGTTGCACTTTAGGGGCGAGTAGACCGAGTAGAGTGTGGCCGTTTGGTTAAATATGTTAAATATGAATTGTTTTGCTGCTTTATTAGCCCACATGAGCAGTTTGGAGTTTGTTTACAATGGATGGATGCACGTTTCTGAACCGTCACGATTCAGATTCGATATCACGATTCTGAACTCGAGATACAATATTATTGCAATACTACAAGACATTTGATAAAAGGTAAACAAAAAACATACTTTTAATTAAAAATGCTAAATTTGAAATTACACTGTGGGTGAAAATAAATAGGCTTGGACTTGGTGCTGGAAACCAGAATAACAATATTCATGATTCTGAAGCTGAAAATACATAGCCTAGAAATCTAGACGTACCCTAGCGGCAGCAAAAATTATTTTGCAGCAAAAGTGTGATCTAGGTCTGGCATCTTGACGTAGGTCTGGCATGACAGGCTAGAAAATACAGCTAAAAAAAGTACAAATTATTTTCGCTTTTTACTGGTAACATCAGACATCTGGCATCATCAGGACCCACAATTACTCCCCCATTATTATACATTATATTCAACATTATATATAGTTAATTTAATGTGGTACTGACACTAAAACTCTGTAAACTTGATTTTTTTCCTCACACTGTAATTTTAATTTTGGGTGAACGATCCACGATACATATTATTGCATTTTTGCATTGTGATATATGGTTACACCCCTAGTTGCAATCCATTGCCATTATAAAGCTAGGAAGAGCCAGGGTATTCTTTTTATATAACTCTGATTGTATTCGTTTAAAAGAAGAAAGTATTATACAGCTAGGATGGCTTGAGGCTGAGTAAATCAGGGGCTAATTTTCATTTTAGAGAGAAATAATCTTTTAAGGGTTTTCTGTTAGCGGACCTAATGATCTTTGCAACGGAAGTGCATCAATCAAAACTAACATAATCTGGACAATAACTTTATTCTAGAGCTGTAAAGCCAAAACAATCTCTGTTAAAAGGTGTAAAGCTGCTTTGATACAGTCTATATTGTTAAAAGTGCTGTATAAATGAAGATTCCTAACGAGTGTGTCAGTCGCGGCCTCACCTTCCTCATCATGTGTGCGGCGGCCTGCCACCCGCGGGTGCCGATGTGCTTGTTGCTGGAGATGTTGAGATGAGTGGCGGATTCATAGTACTCGATCATATCGAACAAAGCTGATGCGCCCTGAGAGACAGAAAAAAAAACTTAATTTATTTCAGAATAAAGAGCGAATTAATAGCAGTGTGTTTTGGTTATTGTGGAGAAGGGATGTTTGCAAAACACACAAACGCATGCAGACGACCTGAGATAGCATGAAAACCACCCGATCAGGGACTGTCTCTCACTTATAGCTAAGCAAAGGCATAAATAAAAACATTATTAACACACATCACCATGGTACATACACACACGGTCAAACGTTTGTCTTGGAAACAAGTCTCTTCTGCTCACAGAACACAGCAAAATCAGTAATATTGCTCAGCAAAACTGTATTTATTTGTATCAAAACAGATCAGTAATGTTGTGAAATATTTTTCTACAATTTAAAATAGCTAAATATATTGTAAATTGATTTATTTCTGTGCTCAAAGCTGAATTTCCAGCATCATTACCATCACATGATCCTTCAGAAATCACTCTAATATGATGATTGATGCTCCAGAAACATTTATGATTATCATCAATATTGAAAACTGTTTTGCGGCTTCATATATTTTGAAAGTGTGTTCAGTGTAAATCTTACCCAAAACATTTGAAATGTGGTGTATCACAGATTTGATCATATCAGAAATGTTTCTTGATCATCAAATCATATACAATCATGTGACACAGAAGACTGGCGTAATGATGCTTTGATCACAGGAATAAATGACACTACAGAAGTAACTACATTTAATATTATTACTGTATTTTATTGTATTATTGATCAGATATATGCAGCCTTTTTTTTTTTTCAAAACATGTCTTTTATTTTTGAGCGGTATTGTATATAAACAATACATTTTTTCAAGCTAACAGGTCCAAATGTGATTTTACTATATGGCAGCCATAAAGTTATTTTATATAGCAGTTCTATAGATTTTAATTTCCTCCTGGATAAAAGCCCACATGACGCTGTAAGTGCTGAGAATTAGCGTGCATGTTTCCACATGTGAAAATGTCTGTGTGCGTCTCGAAAGAAAATATGGTTTTGTATCCAACATCCTTACACTAGAGATTAACACTCGATCCTATAAACAGCACGAGTCATTCACTTTTCACACGGTGACCTCAGACAAGTCGAGACAAACGCCTGAAATATTCCCTCGATGGACACGACGCAGAGCAAAGAGAGAACGATAGGCCCTGTTTACACCTTTTGGATCGGATCACAAGTAGAGAGGGATAATATAAACGCATTAGGTCAGTAGACGGAGAGTAGACTGTCTTTTCTGGCTGTTTGAACACATTCGGTCACTTGAGCGTTTATACTAAGAAGCATTCGGGTCACATGTGTTTGACTACCTCTGAAAGTGGTTGAAAGTGCACAAGTTCAACATGTTTTAGACCTCTTTTATACCAAAACGCATCTTAATACCAGTTGTAAACAGGGTCATAGAGAGAGAGAGAGAGAGAGAGAGAGAGAGAGAGAGCACACATCTAATGCCTATGATGGGTCAGAAGAAAGAACCACACACCATTACACCACCACCACCAGCCTGCACAGTGGTAACAAGGCATGATGGATCCATGTTCTCATTCTGTTTACGCCAAATTCTGACTCTACCAACAGAAATCGAGACTCATCAGACCAGGCGACATTTTTCCAGTCTTCAACTGTCCAGTTTTGGTGAGCTCTTGCAAATTGTCGCCTCTTTCTCCTATTTGTAGTGGAGATGAGTGGTACCCGGTGGGGTCTTCTGCTGTTGGAACCCATCCGCCTCAAGGTTGAGTGTGTTGTGTCTTTGCTGCATACCTCGGTTGTAACGAGTGGTTATTTCAGTCAAAGTTGCTCTTCTATCAGCTTGAATCAGTCGGCCCATTCTCCTCTGACCTCTCGCATCAACAAGGCATTTTGGCCCACAGGACTGCCATCGCATACTGGATGTTTTTCCCTTTTCACTCCATTCTTTGTAAACCCTAGAAATGGTTGTGTGTGAAAATCCCAGTAACTGAGCAGATTGTGAAATACTCAGACACCAACAACCATTGCTTAAATCCCCTTTCTTTCCCATTCTGACATTCAGTTTGGAGTTCAGGAGATTGTCTTGACCCCTAAATGCATTGAAGCAACTGCCATGTGATTGGTTGATTAGATAATGGCATTAATAAGAAACAGGTGTTCCTAATAATCCTTTAAGTGAGTGTGTATATATCTTTTATTTCACAATAGCAAATAAACAAACAAATAAATAAATACAACAAGCCTGTCATAAATAAATAAATAAATCCAGTTTTCCATGACACATCTTCCTTCAGTAGTGGTGTTAAGGAGTGAGTGTGTGTTTGTATATATGGAAGACGCTGAGAGATCCACCCAGCTTATGACTTATGGCAAAATGAACTTGAGTCCAGAAGCAACCTTTCAGAAACAGACTGAATTTATGCCTCCAGAACTGCTAATATCTGTGTTTATGTTGGATAAACAATCTGTATCAGACCAGACAAACGTAGCCAACACGGAAACACAACACAACCGAGGCTGCTTAGCCACTAATTAGATGGACATAGGACATTTTGATAGTGTAACAGCACTGATAAATGAAACCAGAGCACTGCACACGCCATTACCGAAGCTCAGGCAGTTTTAAAGATGGAAAGAGAACAGAATGAATGACTCTGCGGTCAGAGAGATAATCAGCATAGGGCGGAAATGAGATGATAAACTCAACGGGGTAAAAAAGAGCAGCACTCACGTCTTCGTCCAAGTTGGTCTGCTCCAGATCTACTACTTTAAACTGCACCCGCTTAAAGATTTCCTCCAGAGATTCACATGATTTATAGTCCAGCTTCTCTCCTACAAATGATAAAACAGAGATATTACTTTCAACTTTCGCACTGATATGGTTCTTTACTTTTTTTGGAATATATATATATATAACACAGATCAACGTCAAACACACAGCTAATCTCATGGTTACTTTATGGTATACATCATTTACAGTAAACGTGAATCATTTGAGGATGAGATCAGCTTTTCTATGGATGGACACACACCCATTAACTACACAAACTTACAAGCATATAAACCAGTCCTAACATGCTGAACTCAACGGAGGGTGTGTGTATGCCAATGTATGAAAACGTGCGACATACTTCCCACATCTTTTGATCAAATCATTCCCATGAGCTTTACTAGTTGCAAAAGTTTGCATCAGGGAGATTTTTTTAAATGATTTTCTAAAGAAGTCTCTTCTGCTCTTTGATTAACAATACATCAAAAACTGTAATATTGTGAAATATGATTACTGTATAAAATAGCTGTTTTCTATTTGAATATATTGTAATTTTAAGTTATAGCATCATTCTTCAGTGTCACATGATCCTTCAGAAATCACTCTAATATGATTATTCGATGTTGAAAAAACATTTCTGATTATTATCAATGTTGAAAACAGTTTTGTCAATTTTTTATGCAAAGTTCAAAAGAACATTTAATTGAAATATCAGTCTTTTCTCTTTTATATAATTCTTTTGAATGGAAGTGTATACAGTATATAGAGATACTGAACATCTTTTAGCCAATGAAATTAAATAGGAGAAAAACTCACATTCACTAAAGACATGATTGATCACGATTATCTACATTTCTATGAGTATTTCAAAATTCATTGAACTTTCGATGAACGTCCGAACACTGAACATTGTGTTAAAGCCCATTTTCAACTCACCTTTGAGATCTAGGCACTCGTTTCGCTGCGTCAGGTCTTTTAAGTCCTAGGGACAAAAAAAAGAAAAAGAAAGTTTACTATTAAGAGATTATTGGTTAGGTAAGTTGACCAGCCAAGATAATTAATAACGCTAGTCAGAAAAGTGTGTGCGCAATGTGCAATGAAATGGATAGACAAGAATCAATAAACTGACTCAAGGTCAATTGAGGTCCTCATGAGGAAAACAGCTTATAAATCATACACAACGAGTTTTTTTGAAAATGTAAAAATGCAGAAAGTTTTGTTTTATGGCTAGGTTTATGGTTTGGGTTAGTGTAAGGAGAGGGAATACACAGTTTCTGCAGTATGAACACTGTTACATCTATGGAGAGATAGCGAACTAGTTGTGTGTGTGTGGAACTAGGGGAGCTGAAAGTATGCCAGTATAAACGTTGAATTCATACGTTTCAAGGCTGTGTAAACACTAGGATGTCTGTGCTGTGAAACACCAGGGGCAGCCGCCCTAAACCTGTTCTGTGATCAGCAATCTCTCCGAAGCATTCAGAGTCACCACCTGACATTTACCGCTGCCATGCAAACAGCATCTGACCCTGAGCTGTCTAATGCGACTTCAATGAGCCTTGTGTTTGTGCTGTTACACACACCACCTGCAGTCATCTTTTCCTCAGCAATCAGAGACTAAAAACTGTATTAAAGAGGACCTATTATGCTTTTTTTTTTGCTGTTTGAGCACTATCCCTCCAGCGGGAGTTCTTCTCTATATCAGTGTCGGTGTTTCTGAACTCCTGAAACGCCTCCATTGTAGTCTTGAGTTTCTCCCGGGATCGAACACGTCACAATATTCCTCATTATAATAATTAATGCGCAGAATAAAGGGGCGGGGCCTGGTTGAGTTAGTTAGTAGTGTGTTAGACTGGCGGTTATTGGACATTTCCCAAACACATTCGAAGCGCTCGACCAATCACGACACACTGCTCCAGCCGACCAATCAGAGCACAGTGTGCTTTTCAGAGGGAGGGGCTTCATAGAGACAGGAAGTAAACAGAGCGTTACTGACAGACTGGAGAGTGAGGAGCCGCAACAATGGAGAATATGGGGATTTTTATTACATTTCTTTAAAAAAAATCAACAATGAAAACGTATTTAGTAGATCCCAAAACAATCAAGTGCATAATATGGCTTCAAAAAGAAGAAAAAAAATATATATTAGTGCTGCCAAACGATTAAAATATTTAATCGTGATTAATCGCACATTTTTATCTATTCTAGGGATGGGCAACGATTAATCGGATCCAAAATAAAAGTTTGTGTTTACATAATATATGTGTGTGTAGTGTGTATAATTAATTTGTATATATAAATACCCACACATGCATGTATATATTTAAGAAATATGTGCATGTATATATTTTATATTATATTTATATTCATTCACAATTAATATTATATATAAATATAAATATTTGATATATTAATAACACATTTTTCTTAAATATATACATGCATGTGTGGGTATTTATATATACAAATTAATTATACACACATATATTATGTAAACACAAACTTTTATTTTGGATGCGATTAATCGCGATTAATCGTTGCCCATCCCTAATCTATTCTAAATGTCCTTGATTTCTTTTTGTTGGGTTTCTCTTAAAATTGGGTTTGCGTTAACACCGTTAATAACGTGTTTAACTGACAGCCCTAAAATGTATACATATCTATGGCCATTCACCATCTGTGGTAAGTAAACCATCATAAATGGAGCATTAGTCTCTCTCTCTCTCTCTCTCTCTCTTCAGCGCATTTCTTTTATAGGCATGTTTGTGAAGTCATTTTTCCAGGGGTGACTAAGCAATTAAGAGAGAGGAACACAAGCACAGACTGAGGTGGTGGAAAAACACATACGTACACACACACACACTCAGTAATGACCGGCTATTTTCTGCCCTGGGGACTCCCAGTGGAAATTTACCACGATGCCATCGGAAGGACTTAACAGACTGATGTCCTTCGCCACAACTGCAGGTTACACATATTGCACCAAAAATACATTAAATGAAAAAAGTATACTAAAGTGTAAAAGAAACAGATGGGAAACACAAAAGAACAGGAACGGAGAGAAATAGGGGAGGAGAGCGACAGCATGTGCTGGTTGGTGAGTGATTGTGGGTGTTAGCTGGCATCTCTGTGCAAACATCAGGCCATGATAACACGATCGCTCTCTTTCTGTCTGTTTTCAGTGACTCAGCTAGTAGCGGACGAGAGAAGCTGCTCACTCTCTCTCTATCCATCGATCGGTTTCAGCAGGCATGCACGTGTCCTCCTATCTCTTTAAAACACCCTGCCGAGTCTCACCTGAAACCGTTCATGCATTTCTGAAATTAAAAATCACCCAGTCTATTTTCTCATCATGCATTCAGGTCCGTTTGGATATGCCTATCGATGAACCTTTGCAGTGTGCAACATTTATCTTTTCATCTCAAAGAGAATGTTACGCAACAGTAGGTTTCATCAATTTGGACCGTTTTTGGCCAACCATGAGTTATAAGTTTAAATCAATTTAATTAAATTAATTTATTTCAATTGGTGTTGAAATTGGAAATTCTCAGATTATTTATTCTTAATTTCATGATATTTTATCTTGCATCACTGTGGTTTTTCTGTGTAAAATGATTAATATATATATATATATATATATAAACAAAAGGGCTAAAAGTATAAACCCTCAAACCATATTCACTTTATAGCCCTTAATCCTGTAATTGAGGACTCAGGTGTGATCCTAATTTGTATTTATTATAAATATTATATCACTGTCTTCGATAAAGTTTTGTCTATCCATTTATGGTGTTGTTTATTTATTTTGGGGGTATTTTTGAATTTATTTACTTCAAAAAGTACCATATTTTCTGTGTAAATTATGCTTATTTTTATGTTTTATTTTTAATACATTAAAATATCATTCCAATAAGTTCTTAGAGCTAAAACCTAAAGATGAAGTGACTTTGCTGTCACCTGGTGTCTTATTTTGGCTTATTTTAGAGTGCTCTAAATTACGGTTTTTCCCATTCATTTCTATGGGTGCCCATTTTTGACCCAAATACAAGATTAAGGAGGTTTTTTCACCCACTTAACATTGTAGAATTGAGTAAAAAAAAAATTGTGTGTGTTCAGGAGGCAAACTTAGGAAAAGTAGCCACGTCTTGTACCGCTCAGATCAAGGGAAGTATTTTTAAAAAATAAATCAAACTATTTTGCCCACATTTGTCCAAAATGCGGTTTTAGGGTTAACATGGATTTATTATCAAGTTTTATTATTCCCTAACAAGTGTCATAATTTGCTTTTCATGACCTGTTTATTATTTGTTGTTGTTGCTGCAGAGCCATTAAGACTCTTGTAGTAACGTCAAATTTGAACCTTTGAAAATCATAACATTAGTAATTACATGCATAATTGCTTATTGTTATAGGAAGTCTAGTAGTTGAACATTAACTGACAAAAAAAACATGCACAATCCTGTTGAGCTCTGACCAAACCATTATAACGCTACATGCAAATCACCCAGAATTTGACTGGGTCATCAGTGTGTCATCAGGACAGGCAGAAATGAACGTTTGTTGACTCAGTATGGTACGTTTACAACGCTGTGCCTATAAGAGGCGTTCAGTAAGCGAGCAGAAGCCAAAGGGAGTCAGGAGGCATGTGACTGGCCCGACGCCAGAGGTTAGTGAGGTTATATGTTTGTGATCAGAGTACAAATGTAATCCAGCGCGACGGGCCAACTAGGGACACAATAGAGATTATTAAAGGAGTAGTTCACTTTAAAAAAAAACACTTTTGCTGATAATTTACTCGCCCCCATGTCATCCAAGATGTCTATGTCTTTCTTTCTTCAGTCAGAAAGAAATTGAGGTTTTTGATGAAAACATTCCAGGATTTTTCTTCATATAATGGACTTTAATGGGGTCCAAACGGTTCAAGGTCCAAAAGACAGTTTCAGTGCAAACTGTTCAAAGGGCTTTAAACGATTCCAGACGATGAATAAGGGTCTTATCACGCGAAACGATCACTCATTTAATAAATAAAAAACAAAGTTTAAGTTTTATAAGCACAAATGCTCACCTTGCTCTGTTCTGTGATGAGCGTTCGTGACTCTCCTGTTCGAACTCGCTCATCAAAATGAACGAATCTTTTTCCGAATCGTTTGGTTCATTCAACGAACGAATTGACTCGGAAAAAGATTTGTTAATTTTGTGCATTAAATGAGCGATCGTTTCGCTTGATAAGACCCTTATTCATCGTCTGGTGTCGTTTAAAGCACTTTGAACAGTTTGCAGTTTGCACTGAAACTCTCATTTGGACCTTGAACCGTTTGGACCCCATTAAAGTCCATTATATGGAGAAAAATCGTGGAATGTTTTCACCGAAAACCTTAATTTCTTTTCGACTGAAGAAAGAAAGACATGGACATCTTGGATGACATGGGGGTGAGTAAATTATCAGCAAAAGTTTTACCCACCAAAGTTTCACCCACATTTATTATGTAAACACAAACTTTTATTTTGGATGCGATTAATCACGATTAATCGCTTGACAGCCCTAATTAAAAATCAATAAATTAATTCATAGTTCTAAACTTTTCTCTGAGCCATTTCAACACACATTTGTTTTATGTATTATATTAATCAACATGAATATAATAATCATTATTACAACATCAAAAGCAATAATGATGTAATAATATTGCAGTTCTGCCCTGTAATGAATTCCTGTTTTATCATTTATATACTTTATGTAGGCTATTAACATTGTGCAATTGTTGTGTAAATGGATCAGCATTATACTGTCTGTGTGAATAAACATACCATGTCAGATGCAGCTTCTGTTCCACCTTTGCAGTATAAAGATGTCTTTTGTTCATGTTGATAAAATTGGTAACAATCAATAGTATTCTGACTGATTAAAGTAACTGGTTGAAGAAATGTAACTATTTGACATAAAAACAACACAGATACATATAATATGGTAATCAAATATTGCAAAGCAAATATTGCCTCTTAATGGGAAAAAGGTGTCCCAGGTGTGAATGCAAAGCTTTATGACTTCGAAGAGGACTTGAACGAATGTTTAAGGAATTCCCAGAGGTGTGTTTACCTGTATCTGTTTGAGCACTTTTGGGATTGGTTTGCAGTTGAGCTTCTGGCATGCTTGTCTGTAGGCATTGAGAATCTCCTCCACCGTCACATTCTGGGCTGCAGAGACAAGAATACACCAAGACAAGGTCAGAGGTCACATACAGGGTATGCAACAAATCATCATCAAAGGGAAACAAATAAAAACAGATTAAACTATTTCTTCACAGCATTAAATTAAAGTTTGGGCACAAAACAACTGTTTGCAGTGTGGAATATAAAGACCTGCAAAGGTCTACAACCGTTTTGGCACAAAACAACTTTAACATTGTAGGCAGATATCAGAGAAAAGAATAATAATAAAAAAAAAATATATATATATATATATATATATATATTTTTTTTTTAAGTAATTTACAGAGCAGACTCAATGTTTATCTATTTGGGATCATAATTAGGAGACAGCAGAATATGCTTGCTTGCATGGTGCACAAAAACAACATGGCAGAGAGTAAATGAAGAGTTCAGATGCAAAAGCCTCTAAATGCCATTTGAAATTTTCTTCTTTAATGATGATTTTTATCAAGCTTGTATATTTAAGTTCAGTGATTTCACTTAAATGGCAATAATAATTACCTATTAATTGTTATTTAAGTGAAATTACTGAACTTAAATATACAAGTTTGATAAAAATCATCATTAAAGAAGAAAATTTCAAATGGCATTTAGAGGCTTTTGCATCTGAACTCTTCAAATGCAGAATTTAAATTTTTGGATGAACTAATCATTTACAGTTCGGAAATCGCCAATTAGTGAAAAAAGTGAAAGCGCAAACATAATTTAAATCACCAAATCACATTCAGTTTTAGTAATATGATTATTTAAAGCGTTTATGGTGGTTTATTCTTATATGTATAGTGCATTAATAGCAGGAGAGACGCATGGTTTTGTCTGTGTAGATCCAAGCGTGAGGACAAAATTAAAGTTTAAGGAGTTGTTACAATACTACATACAACTACTATATATAATGTTGAATATAATGCATAATAACGCAGTGAAGGAATATTTGTGGGTCCTGATAATAATAAAATATCATTTTAATAATAATATAAAAAAGTGTGTTAGTTTGGCTTAAAATATCACAATAGTATCACATAGCGAGCTCAGTATTGCGATTTCTTGCAACAATGCGGCAGCGCATTAGTTTAGAACAGTGATTAATTAGTGTATAATAAGCCGTTTAAAACGTGCATTCACCCGATACATTGAGCATTGAGATATAATCGAACATACTTTATCTTATGGAGCGCACTCCTTGCCACTTTTTGGAAACGAAACGAAGTGTAAAAGTGAACGTTTCAAACAACAGAATAAGAAAGATTTCTTATCCTGTTGCGCCCTCTATAGGCCATGATCAGCGACTAGTCGACGTCAAGCTTCAGTGTCACGGCAGAACATTACAGTTGACTAGACGACTACGGACCAAAGTGACACAAAAGTTTAAATTCTGGTTTATTTTCACCATGTTTATGTGCTATACTGTTGGTTACCACATACATCTGTGTGTATAAATGAACAGGGAACATGTTTACAGTAAACAACCACAAATGTAAGCTTTGCAGGAATGAAGGTTCAAGAGGAAAAGTCAATTTTGTGTTTCTGTTCAAGCATTCTTCAGTGATTTTACAGCATTTCTTCAGTACAAACGACCCCTAGACTGAGGGGAAATGACCTCTATTTCATGACGCAGTGTTTTCCAACTAATCTTCAAACAATGGAAACTGGATCTCCTGTGGGTAGGTGTACAGAGACCAAATGGACAGTGTTTTACAGCTGTAGTGTGCTTGAATTGATCGCTCAGATTGACAGGTCTTGATTTATGTGGCATAAAACAGGAACAGCTGGAACAGTGCTGATCTTCTTACTTATTCAATGTATAATTATTTTATGCTTTGTTGCCTTTAAGTAGCAAATAGTTTTTATGTTCAGTGAAACACCGTATTTGGCCCAGATACAGTTCACATGATTGTGAACAAGCCCAAACTTGATTTCATGATCTCTTATATACACTTCACATCAAGAAAAATAAATTTTCTTCAAAATTTGAAAGGATTTCTATGAGTTGAGACCATGCACTTGTTGATACCTTGATGCCATTTAGATGTGAAACTTGAATCATTGAAAATGCCTTGAAATTATCCCTAATTATTGAACATGAGGTCATTAGGTTGAAATATTGATGTTGAAAATATTAGTCATTAGGCTGAAATCTTCCTTACAAGATGTAAAAACACTGACTTCAAGAAAAAGACTCACAGAGTCATAGTGTTATAGTCTGTGTTATTGTTTTTGTGCACACACACACACACAGTGACCATGTGATGATGTGCTGGTTGATGACTCTAATGATAATTACCCGTTTGGACGCGGTCCTAGTCATGTAAAAAGCTGCAGACTAATCATGACCAGTCACTTCACACGGCTATAAATAAAAATGAATACATGAATGAATGAGACGATTCAGCTAAGAGTGCATCGTGTGTCTTTTATCTTCTCCTCAGGCAGTCTAATTAAACTAAAGTCGGCTCTAAACGATTTCCAATGGCTCATTCTTCATGAGCGGAGCGCAGGAACTTCTTCTGGAGTTTCAGCAATACTTAAATAGCAAAACCTTATCTAGGTTAACGTCAGAGAAAGCACATGTAAAGGTACTATTAGAGCCAGACCGATATATCGGCATTTTCTAAAATATCGGTATCAGCAGTTATAATGTTACAATTAAAAAATAAAATAAAAACGGACGAATCACGCTTCAACCATGTCATGAGTGTTGTCAAAAAGTGCAGGTAAAGGGATAAGCAAGCTGACATTGTAATTATGAGGTAACTTATAACTATAAGGCAATGTAGGGGCTAATTATTATTTTATGTATCAGAACTTTAATATATTTTGATGTTCCTCCATTCTGTTGTGACAATAAAAACAAGTTTCTTTTTAAAATGCATCATCATATTATTTTAATTAAAACTCATATATAAATAACTAATGTTAGGGAAATCTGTTAATATTTTGTTGCGCGTTTCTGAAATAATAATATCGGCCGATATATCGGAATATCGGATTTTAAAACCAACAAATATTTGTATCGGTATCGGCCTTCAAAATCCTTTATCGGTCTGGCTCTAGTTATTACTACTAACTTGTTTCAAATAATAAGCCATGTTGATGGATGATAGGCGAACGTTTGGATTTATTCCCCAACACACGGTAATTACCATCAGGACTCAGCATTAGTCACTTTCTCTGCGGCTAACCAACTATTAAAATCTTGATCGACTAATTCTCTTCTCGTCGACTAACTTTTGGTCAACTATTAAAACTATTGTAAAATGCAATACTACTTTATTGTGATAATTGGTCAAAAAATAAATCTGCTGAATCTGATTCTGTTGCATGGAACTGAATAGAGTTGCACTGATGCTTCAAAAGTATCGCGATTCGCGGAAATGAAAAACCTCACGATACCTACATTTATTAGTATCGAATATCGATACTTTTATGAATGGCCGCGTTCCAGATTTGTAAGAGACGTATTTCATACGCGGTAGCCGGTAGCGCTTCGAGGCCGCGAGGGCCGGTCTGATAGTTGTACTTTGCAAGACTGAAGCGCGCGTCCGAGTGAAGATGGTGCGCGACTGCGCGAGCCGCAAAAGATACTGTAACTGAAAGCAGCGAAAAAGAGCGCTGCGCTTGATTTAAAAAAACAACAGATTTTAGAGCTAGATCTCTTATTTTATTTCATAACAAACTAAATGAATTATCTGCTAGTTAGAGATATTTTATTTATTTTTGTATTAGGTGTACAACTCCCCCCCCCCCCCTATTTTCACAGGTAGCATAAATAATTTGCAAGCTGCTAAAATAAAGCCTACAAAACATCAGCTAAAATGATTTATAGGCTATGTGAGTGCATATAAAACGCCTTGTAATACTTTCCTTTTCGGGAAAAGTACCGAAATCGCAATTCTTGACTTGGTATCGGTATCGAAACAATAATTTTGGTATCGTGACAACACTAGAACTGAACGAAGAATAATATATTGATATCTAATATTATTTGAATATATTTTATGGCCAAGTTTGGTGTGATCCTTTAAATAAAGTGTGGTTATTTTATTTTATTGGCCTGCATTTTTTATATTCATATGCATTAAAAGTTCTGAATTTAATTTTATTTATTGTATGTTTAGTTATTTTCTTTTTATTATTTTCCCTTTTTTGTTTTATTTGGTGTTGTCATAAAATTCCAATAAAAACTCAAAGTGGAAAAAAAAAGTTCTGAATTTAATTAAAAAGTCTAATAGTAATACAAAAATGAACCAGAATTTCCGGTTTTAGCCCAATTTTTTTTATTTCGGTGCATCCCTATTAATAAGGATTAATCTACATTTAATTCGTACTTTATGCAGGGAAGACTAGTCCTATGCTGTGTCAGACTGGGCAGAGTCTCCATGTACTCTGTGTACAGCATGTCCTTGGAAAAGCATTAGCTTGGAGAGTGTCTCAGCATGGGTAAACGTTCCCAGATAGAGAAAGCATTCCAACTGCACGCAGATAAATGCCATTTCATTTCACGTGTTGACTACATGACAGCTGACTCCTCCAGTAATTTCACAGAAGGCAGAGCAGTAAATGTCATTAGATTAAATAATTTAGTCATCATCATGAAGTGTCCTTTAAAGAGGAGAAAAGCATGCATGTTTTTCAAGTGCAGCCTTCGTCTTTTTAACAAATTTGCACAGCTATTTGGACACGCCATCTGGGTAGATTTCATAACCTTAAAAAACATCAAACCATGATTGTGGGTGTGTGTATGTTGTCTACCACTTCCAGATTCAAAAGGTACACAGATCTGCACAGTGGTCCGATTTCAACACGGCATTGCGGTGATATAGATTAACCACAACACTAAAGCATCACAGTATCTCGGTTCCTAATGGTACATCCACTACGTATATATATGAATTAATGAAGAACTGTCTATCAGCAAACAGACCTGTGGTTTGCATTCCTCTGAATGGCGTCTTTCCAACAGGGCCGTTGGAGAACACTTACTGGAGTGTGTTGCTGAGCTGGCCAGACGGGTAAATTAAAGACTGCTTCTTCAGATTGAAACTCTTTACCCCTTGATCA
Source organism: Pimephales promelas (assembly GCF_016745375.1). Next base: position 1,994,981 of record NW_024121499.1, read on the forward strand.
ATGCACAGAGACTGGTACCGCAGTACACAGACCCAGCAAAACGTGCAGAAACATGAGAGTTTAAAGGGATATTTCACCAAAATTCTTTAATTTACCCGTTCTCATGTCATTCCTAACCTATGACTTACTTTCTTCAGTGAGATAAAAAATATATTTGCTAGGGATGATCCGATCAGGATTTTTGCAGCCGATACCGAGTACCGATTTCTTGTCATGGTGATACCGATTACCGATACCGATTCCGATGCTTAATTGACTTTGATAAGACAAATAAACAAAATGGAACAGTTTAATGCAGCCCATAAGGTTTATTTAAACATTGTCCTATACTGTGGAGGACAAAATAAACATTTAGTCTCCTAAAATGGAGAAGTTTGATGTAATTTTAACATCGTCCAATACAAGTCTGAGCAGGACAAAATAAATTTTGCCTTTTTTGCAGTTGGCAGTTTTTCATATTCGCCAAACGTCTCGCGGTGGCTCGTTCTTAAGTGACAAATCAGGTTCGTTGTATTAAATGTTTTGGACAATGCTCCTCCACGTGAGATTTCTTTGGAAAATAAACAGCAAATAGCGAATATTTCATTTTTTTCCCCCGAAACATCGTAGTAGTTCCACACCTGCGAAGACATGACTGCGTGTCCCCACGCATCATACTTCCTCTCACGCGTTGACGTCATCGGTTTCAAATCGCGATCAGTTCGTAAGATCGGCCAAGTTAGCGAGTACCGATCGAATCATAAAATGTTATTATCAGCCGATACCGATCTCCGGCCGATCGATCGGAGCATCCCTAATATTTGCAGAATGTTAGTAACTAAGAGTTTTTGATGAATGATGCCAATGGCTGATTCAAAGCTGATTTAATTTAAATACAGTAAATAACAAGCTGCATTTATATACTGCATTTCTATATCTGAAAGAAGACGCGTCAACTGACTTCATGCATCTTCACCTTGCATTAGAAAGGTGGTTAAATATCCCTAAAATAAAAGAGAAATTTAATTTAAAACGCGATTTGGCAAAGTCTGAGATGCGTTTTGTGTGATCAGCAGTAAATGCTGCTTCATCTGAAACAAAGTTTTCGAAAAAAAGTTGATATTTTTAGTGCTGTGATCGCCTCATCCAGCCGCTGAAACTGCTGTGCTTTCCACTGACGATGTGAGGATTATTACACAGGAATATATCTAAAACATTCAAACTTTGATCACTCACTGTTTCTGATAAGCTTTGTGTGATCAAGCACTTTATTTATATTTCATGATACTGTACAACAAACACAATCTCATGGCAATTTAACTATTTTAAGTTTTGGCGAATTGATGGATAATTCGTATGTTTTCATACGATCTGCGGGTATGTTTAGGGGTGGACCTTCACGCTTACTTTTGTCCAATAATCGTATGTTTTTGTACAAATCACACCAGATCTGCAGTTAATGATCTCCACATTTCCACTTCCCTTTACCTCTGTACAGATACAAAATTACATAGAGTAACTTTAGTAATCTGAAATAATGCAAAACATTACATCAGTGACACAAAACAATATGAGCTCTAAAGTTTAGGAACATTTGTTCATAGCACAATTCAAAAAGGAAGTAAAACTAAATTCTTTGCCAATCTCTTTAAACACCACCACACTAATCCAATCCATTCAAACGCACTTGCAAGTACAGCGCTGATGTAAAAGCAGCAAACATTAAAGAACTGGAAGAGCTTGTAAATCGTAAAGGCGTTATGAATACCTTCTACTTTATGAGCTGTTTCGATCACTTGGAATAGGAAATATGATCCGGTTCAACAAAATCAGTACATTTACACCAAACCCTATGGTTTTGAAGGTCATTGACAGGAATGTTAAATGCATCTTGATGACAATTACAACACAAAAAGCTTGTCCTGGAGCAAGCGATTAAAGCAAACCACAGAGTATCAATTGCCAGTGTAAATGAACTGTGGCTCTTTCCTGTGAAATACATCCCTGAAATCCTCGGGAATAGTCTACTTCCCTGCCCTGAAGCTTCTGAATATTAAAGGTACAAAATTATTTTGTTTCAAAATATCCAAAAACCACTTGCACAGTGTTATATATTTCTTTCACTTGTGTGCTTACATTATCCTAAATGTTTCCAAGAATTTGTAAATTCAGATAAATTCACAATTTTAAATAGTGCCCGTCCCTTGTCATATGTCAATGACGTAATATCCGCGTTATCCCTGGTTTCCGCTAGTACTCCCGTTGTAACCATGGCGACAGATGTGGACAACTGCGTTACGTCTAGCGGCGCGCTCACGCTGTTGTTGTTTGGTTCAAATATTATGGATTATGGCAAGCAGACTTTGGGACAAAGGGAGAAATAAAATGAGGATCAATATCGGTGTGGCGTTTTCGAGATGCCGAGAGCTCCACGTCCACTAACTTGAGTGAGGTGACTAACTTGACAGAGACGCCACTCTTAACAGGTGAGCAAAACGAATCAATGTTATATAGCTCAACACGATGAAATGTTAGAATATGAATAGTATAGGGATGGGCAACGATTAATCGCGATGAATCACATCCAAAATAAAAGTTTGTGTTTACATAATATATGTGTGTGTAGTGTGCATAATTAATTTGTATATATAAATACCCACACATGCATGTATATATTTAAGAAATATGTGCATGTATATATTTTATATATATATTTATTCACATGTAATATTATATATAAATATTTGATATATTAATAACACATTTTTCTTAAATATATACATGCATGTGTGGGTATTTAAATATGCAAAACAATTATACACACTACACACACATATATTATGTAAACACAAACTTTTATTTTGTATGCGATTAATCACGATTAATCGTTGCCCATCCCTGTTATTCTCATAGATCCAAACTAAATTATAGAATAATATTATAACTTTAAACACACCTAAATGAAGTTTATAGTGTAGGGATAGTGTAGACCAAGTGAAGCAGCGTTGCGTTAACTCACAAGTTTAATTTGTCAAATAAATTGACCTGCGAGTAGTAATCCAGCACTTGCGAGTAGTTCGGTAGAATTAAATGTCCTTATTCCTTTATATCCGCGGGACTCGCGTGTGTGCGCTGATATCTGTCTCTTATAAGGAATCACGCCCTGTTTCATCATGTTAAAAACATCAATGTACTTACTCATCCATAAACATTATTAGATCCATCTGCATGACAGCAAGTTCTATGATTCCACTTATTCACTGCGTCATCAATATATGCCTTTGTTATTGTAAGAGGTTAGCGACCCCTAGCAGTAAAAAAACAGATTTGTAGCTTGTAGCTAACTGTGTAATATATATTTTTGTTTGTAGAAGATTAATAATTGAGGCAACAAAGCCAGAGACCATTTTGATACAGCTCAAATCACACACACACAAAAAATACAAATCCTATAAATACTTCAAGTTAACGCTACTAAAATATTCAAAATTTTCAACATCAAAGCTACTCAAAATAAAAAAGGGATACATGCATGCAAATGCTATAAAACAACCTAGACACTGAATATATTGGAATTGTTTAAAGTTTAGAGTAACAAAGTCCTCCTTGAAAATCTTTCCATAATTACTACATTTTTAGATTTAAACGCAAAATTGGCATGTCAATTTTAAAATAGTCCAACTTCTCAAAAGCAGAATGCTTTTGTCATTGTACAACAAAATTAAAGCATGCATTTCCCCCAGGCTTTTGAGAGATCAAGACTAGTGGTCGACCAATATATTGCAAAGGCAGAGACTTATCGGTCCCACTATTAACCGCCTACGCAACTACTACTTTGACGCTTAAAAATATTATTAAATATGTGCTGTGAGTAAAATTAGTGTTACCTTGTCTATATTTGAAGAATCCTGTTGGTTACAGTGTTTACTTCCTTTTAATAATTTCTTTTCTTTGTGAGAAATATACTGTAATAGGATCACAGAAACAAGAAGTTGCCAAGAATTTATGAATGAGTTATTTTAATTAATTTTCAAATTATTTATTTCTAATTGATTAAATATTAAATAAAATAAATAAATATAAATCATTTACATTTTGTCTTTCTTTCGCCCACTCTGCTCTTTAATATATCGGCAGCGGCCACCAAAAAAAAAAAAAAAAACGATATTGGTCAACCACTAATCAAGACGGCACATCACACAAGTTTATAGAAGTGAATCCTTCTGGCAGAACGATAAGTAGGTCTCAGTTTATACAGATCCTGTGAGTGCTCAAACTTCAAAACGGTAAAGTACTGGTCTTCCTCAGAGCGAAGATAATGACAGCTCCTAAAACTCTGCACTGCCGTCTGATAACGATGACATGTAAACAAAAGTTAAATGTTGGCAATTAACATGAGGTGCTGTCAGCAGACAGAATCAAGCCCCTCAGGGTATAAGACAGAAACACTCACACACTGTCCTCCTTTCCCATCAAACAAGCCTAGACATAACCAAGATCATTTCCTCTGAGCAGAAGGCCTGAGGCGAAACGTAGCACGAAAGCTAGGTTTGGTAATGCGTGGGCACTTCTGACCCTGTAGATACACTAAATTTGTCCAATAGACTGCATTTCAGTTGGTAAACATGGTGACGTTTTTATGTGGGCGGAGCTTAGGTGGAGGCAGAACGACTCTGGCCGCTTCACTAACGCTAGCAAGTTTTGTTAGCTTGTTTAACAATGACTGGAGAAAATCAGATTTTATCTTAATGCGTAAGGTCACTCTGTGTCCAGGACCGCGATTGTGATTATGTTATGTAGCATAACTTAGACGCTCACTCAATGCATGGACAGGATTAACGTTACGTTACCTCGGTTGAGTGGCCTTACATCTACACCTACCTTATGGAGAAACCGAACGTAAAGAAAAACATATATAAATCTTTAGACGCCTATAAATGTGCTGAATGCTAATGCCAATCCGCAGTTGTGCCTAGCCAGCGCTAAGACGACGACAATGTAAAGAGTGACATCACGGTGCGATTTTAATGATGTGAATATTTTCTAGAAATAAAAATTCCAGATACAGCATATTCATTTTTCATCGATTCTTGCACCAAACTACAGTTCAAGATTACATTTAATAATAATAACAATAATTTAAGCTCCTTATTATGTAGCCGAATCTGTGCTGGTTTCTATTGGCCGTCTCCAGTTGTCCGTTTGTTTTGCCTATAAAGTCCAACAGTGGTCTGATTTCTTCACACATCACATGTCTCTTCAAAGCATGATCTTCCTGACAAAGTTATGTCCTTCCTTGATAAACAAGAACACAAACTTTTGCAAGACCTTTATTATGAGCAAAACAGTTGTCACAATAATGAAGGCATGGGAAAAAGTTCCCAAGACATTTATAAAGTGACTGTAATAACAACAAAAAAAAACATCTTAATATTAAAGCTTGAAAAGTTCTAGAAAGCTCCAATGTTTCAGACTCAGCATAAAATTGCTCGCAAAGTTGAAATACCACAGACCAAACGAGATTGTCATAAACAACAATCTCCTCCGTAAGCCTCCCAATAACTCACAGACCAACAAAGCAAAGCGTACAAAATGAAAGCAATCTTCTATTCCTCCCATCGCTTTGAACTCATTGCTATTGCCATAAAGTTGCAGTGACAACAAAAGTCAGACTTTTATAACAAGGAAGGCCAATCGCTTGGGTTGGTAAAAGGATGGGATATTTTCATAACCATGAGGAAATGCTTTAATTCATTGGCTTGACCTTCTCTTTGTTTGGAAAGAGCAAATTTGTCCGATTGGCCTTTTAGGTGCCCTGAAATGATAGAGCATCATGCTAATAACACAACAACACTCTAGATAAAAGTAAAAAACTTTAGAATGGAACAAACCAAGGCAAAATAAATAAATTGGTTAACAGGCTAAAGTCCAAACGCTTTCCAAACTTGACCAAAGTATTCTTGCGATAAATATTATTCAAAAACTGAATGATGTTTGAGCCCAAGCGTGAGATCAGCACGAGGGGCGCAGAGCTGTGGCTCTCCGGGACGCCACGGGTCAGTAACATCTGAGCGATACGTTCAAAAATAGATCTTCACACCACCTCATTTCAGCGGACCTCAAAGTCATTCACACAGCAGTGCCACGGTGTGTGTGTCGAGAGGGAGAGAAAAACACACCCACGCCCTTTCCCTCTAGCTGAGAAGACACATCAAAAAAGGCCTGAATGAAACCATCACTAGTGTTTAAAAGTGTCAAATCTCCCCCAGGACAAGATTAGATTCAAAAAGTTAATAGCTTTAGCCTAGATATTATCTTTTATTTCACATAACATAAAACGGATTATAAAAGAATAAAAAAATTAAACAGTAGAAACTCAAAATGGGTGCGGTAGTTGCTAGGGCGTAACGTGGCAGTTTTTTTTACCACCTCGGGGGTTATGGACCAACGACCCAATGGACCAGTAACTACCCAATGGACCAGTAACTACCCAATGGACCAGTAACTAACCAATGGACCAAAGACCCAAGGGACCAAAGACCCAATGGACAAACTACCCAATTGGACAAACTACCCAATTGGACAAACTACCCAATGGACCAACGACTCAAAGGACAAACTACCCAAAGGACAAACGACCCAAAGGACAAACTAGCAAATGGACAAACTACCCAATGGACAAACTACACAGTGGACAAACTACCCAAAGAACAAACTACCCAATGGACAAACTAGCCAATGGACCAACGACCCAAAGGACAAACGACCCAAAGAACAAACTACCAAAAGGACAAACTAGCCAATGGACCAACGACCCAAAGGACAAACTAAATGGACAAACTACCCAATGGACAAACTACCCAATGGACAAACTACCCAATGGACCAACGACCCAAAGGACAAACTACCCAATGGACCAACGACCCAACGACCCAAAGGACAAACTACCCAATGGACAAACTACCCAATGGACAAACTAGCAAATGGACAAACTACACAATGGACCAACGACCCAAAGGACAAACGACCCATAGAAAAAAATAGCAAATGGACAAACTACCCAAAGGACAAACTAGCCAATGGACCAACGACCCAAAGGACAAACGACCCAAAGAACAAACTACCCAATGGACAAACTACCCAAAGGTGCAGGGGATGGGGGGTTGTTTAAATAAATATGTTAAATAAACAAATTCTTATTTAAACTTTTATTTCATATGCACAGGAGAGTAGTGCAATGACATTCTTATTCTGCAAATCCTTGCAGAAACATAAAAAAATTGGTTACAAGGTCGTTTGTGATGTCAGAAACACCAGCGATTTCAAACCGCTGTCTTTGTTTGGTTCACTGCAGTTTTAAGCAGAAAATGTTTTGACTTATGAATTTACACATGGTTTGTCTTAAAGCACCGCATAGACATATAAACAAGATTAAAAGCTTGATTTTCACCACAGGAGGACTAAGTCATCATTGTAAACACAAATAAAAGAGAACACACAGCTTGGTTTCAACTCAGATCTCAGGAAATCAATGATGTGAGACACACAAACACTTAGTGTTTCCCTGAGTCCAAAAGCTCTGGGTCAGAGGAAAGGCTGTAGGAAACCATGCCACAAAAGTGGGAAGTTCAACTCCGAATATAAGGAAACTATAGAGTGTACAGTACAGTCATGTGACGCAAACTACTTCCTCATACCTAAACAACAAAGAGAACAATGTGCGACTGTGAAATAAGACCTGCCAACACCTGTGATATAAAAGCTAGCGTTCTTGGATCAGCTTTAATGCGATCAGGGTTCACTCACATGAGTAATTAAACTAGCTATAGTTACTCCATTGCAATTTACTCAAAGTCCAATATTTGCAAGGACAGCGACCAAGTACACTGTGCTCTCTGCTCAAAGTCATAATAGTGGCGGAGCAGGACCGGGATTGCAGGAAATCTCCACGGACAACATTACTTGGAAATTAACCAGCAACCTTTGTGCTAGCGGGTCAGATACCTTAACATTACAGGCTATTACCACTAATATCCTGGATAACTGCACCTAGAGATGCTTTAAAATGCACACTGGTCTTGATGGTTTTTATGAACACTAAGATACCAAATTACACAATGCCTTTGCTTTAAATTAGTAAACACTACTAATGATCTTTCAAACGATGTCAGGCCTTTAATATACATGCAACAACGTTACGTAACAGTTGTTCAACTTGCTTAATGCATTTCGTCTCATGGACTAACAGCAAACATTTTTTACAGAATTTATTTGTAAAGGGTAACAAATGAATAGGCTATTGTTCGTTCATCATAATGGATTAAAGGAGTAGTTCACTTTAAAAAAAAAAAACTTTTGCTGATAATTTACTCACCCCCATGTCATCCAAGACGTCCATGTCTTTCTTTCTTCAGTCGAAAGGAAATTAAGGTTTTTGATGAATACATTCCAGGATTTTTCTCCATATAATGGACTTCAATGGGAACCAAACGGTTCAGGGTCTAAAAGAACTCTCCTGTTCGAACTCGTTCATCAAAATGAACAAATCTTTTCCAGTCAACTCGTTCATTTCGTTAATTGAATGAACCAAATGACACGAAAAAAGATTCGTTCATTTTGATGAACGAGTTTGAACAGGAGAGTCACGAACGCTCATCACAGCAAGGCGAGCATTTGAGCTTATAAAACTTAAACTTTATTTTATTTTTTTAAATGAGCGATTGTTTTGCTTGATAAGACCCTTATTCATCGTCTGGAATCGTTTAAAGCACTTTGAACAGTTTGCACTGAAACTCTCATTTGGACCTTGAACCGTTTGGTTCCCATTAAAGTCCATTATATGGAGAAAAATCCTGGAATGTTTTCATCAAAAACTGTAATTTCTTTTCGACTGAAGAAAGAAAGACATGGACATCTTGGATGACATGGGGGTGAGTTAACTATCAGCAAAAGTTTTTTTTTTTTAAAGTGAACTACTCCTTAAATGTTAATTTAAACAACCTGAAATGTTAAAAAAATGTGTCAATATATGTAGAAGTTTGCATTAACCAAGATTAATACTATAAAAGTGTCGTTCATGATGGCATATATTATTGTATTTGTAATTTTTCGCAATAGGCCTATAATTTATATTGCAAAAACAAGTCATGAACAACACTTTAGGTTTAGATAGGCAAGCCTATTCATATTTATATGCAAATCAATGCATGTTGTTCACCATTAGGCTATATGTATGTAATTGACAGACTTCTACAGATGACTACGACATCAAAACTAGGCTAAACGAAGTACACTAACACATATTTGTTAAATATGCTGAACTTTCCAACTTCCTATAATGCGACAACTAGCCTCAGCAAACAAACAGCAGCTGTCAGTCAAAACACTGATACAAAGATACATTGTGTCTCGACGGCTTTGTTGTTTTAATTGTCGAGTTTCCACAGACACACGGACCAGTGCGATACGCAAAGGAGATTCCCTGCAGGGTAAACAGAGACACACCTCACATATCTGTGGCCTAGAAAGCAAAGAATAAAGCGGTTATATTTTTGCTGGCTCAAACACACTGCAGCCAATCAAACCAAACAATGCAAGGTCATCGTGTTTTCCAAGAGATGAAACGCTACTCCGTCTACAAGATGCTGAGATCTCAGAATGAGCTTCACGCAACGTCTGGAAGGGTTCGAGAGAGGTTTCTCCATATCAGTCAGACAGATGCCCGAGGCTCAGAGACGGATCGTAAAAGCTTTCTGCAGTTGTTACAGAGCCGTTGAATGACCCTGGAGGACTCACGGATCAAATGTCACATGGATCACGGAGTCTTTCAGGAAAAAGCCACCGTTCTCTTCTCGGAGCATGACAGGTAACAGAAGCCATGTTCAAAGCCTTGGCAAAGTCGGAGCACAATTACGCAAACCTTTTAGGCAACAATGCAAGCCGCAGGAGATGAACTCTGGATTTGAGATGCAAGGGTTCAAAATGTCAAAATCTGATTGGAATCTAATCTCAAAGATCTGTGTATCACAGTCTGATGTGTGTGTGTGTGTTCACCGTGGCACTTCTATGACAATGAGGCCTAAAACACGAATGGGTTTGCAACTTTCTACGTCTAATAAAGCAGAAATGTTGGCAGGCAGCTTTATTAGGTGTGTGGAAACGGTCGACTTGCAGCGGCTGGTAAAGACAGGCTGAAACGGATTATATTCGAGTAGGATTTCAAACCATGCAATGTGATTTTTGTGTCACATTAGCTAAATAGGTTCAGATTCCAATGGGATATGCACAAACATCAGACTTGGATTGACGGTTTAAAGATCCACTCACCGTGTCTCCAAGGGTCCTTCGGCTCAACGGCACCAGAGACGATGTCCTCGTCTGATGGAAAGGTCACTCTCTTTGACCCGTGCTTAATCCCAACTCCGTCGTCCGGTGTTGTAGCCGAGACTGGCGCGTTGTCGTCCCTACGTTCCTGCGAATGCAGTTCTATGACGGATATTTGAGAGTTGACACTAGAGGCACTTTCCTCGGGTTGAGTGTTGGCCGCTGGTTCGACCTCTAAAACGCCATTTTCGTCGAGACTTAAATCGACTCCAATATCCATCTCCCCATCATCACCACCATCTCCAACAGAACAGTTGATCACCGGCGGTTCCTCAAACTGGCTTAAACTCTGTTGGAGGTCACCCGCAGAACCATTAAAGGGCTCTGCGGATACTGCAATGGATCCATTGTTTTTACTATGCGGTGCTTTGAGCTCTGTGGAAGCATCATCCTTTAAATGGATGTCTTTTAACCTGGCCAGGACGGCAGCGTCCCGTTCCCCTTGGTCTCCATCCAACGTGTCACGGGGAAGGATCTCTGGTGATGTAGTGTTGTCAGGGACATTGCACAAATCTATAGCATTGCAAAAATCTCCAGCTTGACCCTCGCAATTCATCTTCTCATTTCCAGGGAGCTGGAGCACGCCACTGCCTGTCGAACACTAAAAACGATAGAAGTTCCCTCACACACCTACAATGCAGTTCAATTCCAGAGAAAACCGTTCAAGATCTGCTTAGTGAGTGCATCACTAACTAAAAGTTCACATCATAGAAGCGCTTGTTTTTATACTTGTCTTATTTATGCACCTAAAATGCATCGCTGTGGTCTAGTGCAAAAGGCAAATCAGTATATATGTCAAATGATGTGCTCTAATCAAAGTGGTAAACACCTACAACATCTTTCACATTCAAATTGAATCAGGTTTAGCCGCATTTAAAGTCTCAAATGCAATTCATGACAACATTATAAGCAAACATTGTATTTATAACGTCCCTGTGCACCATTAATACTGTTAATTTCCTCTCAACGCGTTAAAGAATAAGTTAAGCACTGATAACTTTGCATTTAAAGCAAGTATAAACAAGCCGTGGGATGATGAATATTATGCTGATGAAGTCCAGGCTTTCTCGACTGGCCTGCTGTCCTACACCAAGACGAATAAAGTACTAAAACGGACTCCTTAGGTCAATCATCTAAATGTTTTAACGCTCCAGTCGTGTTTTTAAGCTGTCAAGACGAGGAATCCTGCACTGTCACTTTCTGTGTCGCAGTGAACACGAATAAACACAGGCGTCACAGTCCGGAGCGCACGCTCATCCCCAAAAACCGCCACGAACGGACTCGTTTACTCCGTTTAAACACTCTATACCGGCCGCCTTGATGGAACGATGCTTTTCACATCGCCAAAACGCACAGACAAGCAGAAAAAGAGAAAATATTGGCCCCGTTGAAGCTACAGTCCGGACCGACTGGGTATGTGTGTCTGTTGACTGTTCGGAGATACGTCATCATCACCCCGGTTGGAAACGCGTCGGAGAGTTCAGCAGCCGCACTTTCGGCGCTTCAACTTCAGCGTTTTTTTTTTATTTATTAGTAAAATTACAGAGTTGCTCATGTGTTGCCTTTCGTTGACAGATTTTCATGCGCAGCAATTGCGTTTTTTAATTTAGTAATTTATCTAGATTAGCATTTATGATAAAACACTATAAAAATTTCAACGAATCAGTTGACATTTGATCCAAACAGCTGTCACTTTGGATGGTTTACGACGCGTGTTACAGAGAAAATGTATAATATCTAAACATATATATATATATATATATATAATTTATTTATTTAGTATGCTACATAGGGAAATTAATTTATAAATGACGTCGAGAATGTTAGTCTTTAAAAAAAAAAAAAAAAAACACAGAAATTGAACGATTTTCTACACCAAAATTATCGGTGTTATATATAAAACATATTTTAAATTATATTTATGTTTGTGTTGTGACATCTTTCACAACATCTATCTGGTCTTTTTCAGGTTAACTGCATATTTTCTGCTAAAATGTTGTTTCAATGGTGACATTATTAAGTTTATGTTGAAAATGTATACAAGTCTCACACAAAATGTGTAACTCACCTGAACTGTGAGACATGGTATTCTCTAAGTTTGTGTTATTGATCTGCTATATGATGTGCAATTGGCACAGCACCAGATGAACAAATGGCAGTACACAACACATTTTCATAAACCTTAATATTTATAAGATTAGCATGGTATTGCATGCTACATGTCCAAACATCATGATTCTACTATCGTACACGTCCAATGTCTGCTAATTCTCCTCATATTATTTTAGTTTTCAGGAGGAGTTTATGGAATATGAATCCTTGCCCTCGTCAGGTGATGAAAATATTTTCTCATGTCTTTTTTTTTAAATTTATTTATTTATTTTTTACTGTGAAAAGTAATATAAAATCCTTACAAAACATGGAAGGTACTTTAACACCAGAGTTTGTGTTCACTGTAATATGTATTCCCTCAGTTCATCCATCTCACCACTAGAGGTCGTCGACACCTCAATTCTAATCCTGTTCGAATTCTGATCTCTACAAAATAACAACCGATGCTAAATAAACAGACTTCCAAAGTAGAAATAAGTTAATACTAAAAGAGCTAATAGCTAAATTTATGTTTGTATAAGTGCCGGTCAAAAGTCTAAAAGAAGTCTCTTATGCTCATCAAACCTGCATTTACTTGCTCAAAATTTATATATACAAAATAGTTATACACACTACGGACACATATTATTTAAACATACATTTTTATTTTGCATGCGATTAATCATTGCCCAGCCCTATTTATTCTATTTATATATATATATATATATATATATATATATATATATATATATATATATATATATATATATATGTGTCACACTGAAGACTGGAGTAGTAAAATGAGGCCACACACACACACATATATAGGTCTCTACACACACTGTGTTTATATACACACACAGTAGGATAGTGTATGTGTGTATATATATATATATATATATATACACTCTAAAAAATGCTGGGTTGTTTTAACCCAATTTTGGGTCAAATATGGACAAACCCAAAATGTTGGGTTAAAAATGTAATGTAAAAATTTAACCCAACGGCTGGGTTAGTCCATATTTGACCCAAAGTTGGGTTAAAACAACCCAGAATTTTTTAGAGTGTATATATATATATATATATATATATATATATATATATATATATATATACAATACGCATATGTTAATTTAATTCCATTTAATCAGAACGCACAAATCATACACTCTAAAAAATGCTGGGTTGCTTCAACCCAAATTTGGGTCAAATATGGAAAAACCCAAATGTTGGGTTCAAACAACCCAGCATTGTTTAGAGTGTTGTATTATTTTAAAATAAATCATATTTTATATAAAAAAAATACATTAATAATGCATTCTATAAATACCGTGATGTGTATACACACTATATGTAGGCTACACTCTAAACAACGCTGGGTTGTTTTACCCCAAATTTGGGTCAAATATGGACAAACCCAAATGTTAAATTTTAAACCCAAATTTTAACCCAACTTCAACTTTCACTTTCGACTGTAATTTGCTTAATTACACTTTTAACCCAACATTTAGGTTTGTCCATATTTTACCCAAATTTGGGTTGAAACAACCCAGCATTGTTTAGAGTGTATATACTTGTATACACACACACACACCAAAATTCTGGGTTGTTTTAACCCAACTTTGGGTCAAATATGGACAAACCCAAAGGTTGGGCTAAAAATTAAGCCCAATGGCTGGGTTTGTCCATATTTGACCCAAAGTTGGATTATAATAACACAGTCTCATCCCAAAAAGTCATATAACTGACGTCTTGGGACGTTTTTTGACCATACGTCAATATCCGCCTTTTTAGGGCCCCCTTAAACGTCGGTAGATGGCGATCCCGGGCCGTCATACAACTGACGCTTTACCTTTAACGTCAGTTAGGTGACGGGTTAGGTTTAGGGTTAAGTTTAGGTCTGGGGTAGAATTAGGATCCCATAACCTCATACCGACGTTTAAGGGGGCCCTAAAAAGGCGAATATTGACGTATAAAACATCAGTTATATGACGTCTTGGGATGAGACCGGGTTGATTATAACAACCCAGCAATTTTTAGAGTGTAGTTGTACAATTACTGTATAATGATGGTGAGCGTAATTATTAAAAGGCTGTATATGCGAGTCACTTGTCTCCTTATAGGTGGCTTGTTCGAGTGGAAATATCAACAAGCTCAACACTCAAACCTCTTGCGTTCCTCCATTACAATCCTGAAACTACTAACCAAAGCAATCAGTTCTGTGTAAAATGGCTCTAATTATGCAGGCCTGTCTAATGTGCAGAAGACAGAAACAATTACCAGAGCACTTCAGCATCCCGGGACTGCAGCTGTAATGCAGTTCACAGTGTTTAATATAGAGCGCGCGAGCGAAGACGAGAAACAGAGACCTCCCACAGGTGGCTGAAAGTAAATATTTTAACATCAAATTGGAGGCGCTCGCTTAAGCTTGTTTTTCAAAGTGATTTTTTCTGGTTTCCTCTGGAATTATTAATGGCTATTGCGGGCCGGTGTGAGGGAAACCAAATGCATCCTCTGCACTTTTTCTTCCACCGAGCGTGAAAAGAAACGTGGGAAAAAACGCTGTGCGCATAATGTGGCATAACGGCTCTTCGGTTCATCTCTTGTCAGGTGTGGTCAAGCCTTATTTGACACCACAGGAAACTCAGATCTTCTTGTAAAGTTGCCATGTTTGCACTTTTTAAGTGTCCCTCGGATTTGATTTATTTTGCACATTGCGCAAATTGAAAACGGATCCAACAATGATCCTCGTCACAGGGGAGGCTGCCGTCTTCGTCAGGTTATTACTCATGCGCTCTTCTCCGGAGATCCATTCGCCTGACATCAGTCTCAGGATTTGTGAGATTTATCTTCCCCGGGCATTAGGTCTTGTGCAGGATTTGTGGAGTCAAAGTTCACAAAATGTGTTTAAATATCAAAAGGCGCTGATATATGTGGGGAGTATCGGGAGCATTTGAAGTGTGTTTATCCCATCCATCTTTTTGTGAACTGAAAACAGGACGCAATCACGGGAGACGACTCGACCTTCATGTTTGCGTTGGCTTTTCCTCGGGTTTGGTGGTCAGAGCGGCTCTTTCCACCTGTTTCTGTATTAGGTGTGTGAGAGACAGGTGCAGTCTCTCTTCTGTCGGGAGCCTGGTCTCCCCCAGCCGGCTGTAAATCCACAAATGTGGCGAGTTGGAGGATTTTACTGATACTCAATCTCAGGTGCTTTATGGAGATGTCAGGCAGAAGCTGGGGGAGAAGCCATTGGGTCCCAGGGAAAGGATTCATCTTCTAAATACACCATTTTCAAGAGTTAATCGCTAATGCTTTTCACACACTTAGGGAGTGAGAATGAGGCTTCGGTCAGTGAAGCGCTGAGAAACAAAGTCTTTCCTTACAGCGTACTTGAAAGGCACTTTATAAATACAACTTATTATTTTTAAAGTTAGAAAAAATAGAAAAACCATCCTGTTTACACACACTTATGATTTCGCTCAACATGTGAGCTGTCAGTCACAACATGGAGTCACTCGCTTGAAAAGTAACTCATCGTGTTGTAAATTTAAAAGTAATCGTTACTTTAGTTACTTAAAGGAGTGGTTCACTTTTGAAAAAACTTTTGCTGATAATTTACTCACCCCCATGTCATCCAAGATGTCCATGTCTTTCTTTCTTCAGTCGAGAAGAAATGAAGGTTTTTGATGAAAACATTCCAGGATTTTTCTCCATATAATGGACTTCAATGGGAACCAAACGGTTCAAGGTCCAAATGAGAGTTTCAGTGCAGCTTCAAAGGGCTTTAAACTATTCCAGATGATGAGTAAATGTATTATCAAGCGAAACGATCAAGCGAAGCGAAGGGATTGTAATCAATAAAAAAAGATTAATTTTAGAAGAAAAGTTACATATAGCACCTTTAATAAGTAATCTGATACGTAACTCCCATTACTTGTAATGCGTAACTCCCAGCACTGTCCGTGGGACACTTGTTGTTTCTAAAATATTAGCTATAAAATAAAGTACATTTCATACAAACTATCAGTTCAGCTTCTCAACTTGAAAGCATAATATACACTACCATTCAAAAGTTTACGGTCAGTACGTTTTGAACACTTTTATTCAGCAAGGATGCATTAAACTGATCAAAAGTGACACTTTTAACAAAAGATGTTCTTTTTTAGATAAATTCTGTTCTTCTAAACTTTATATTCTTCAAATAATATCATTCAAAGAATCTTCATCCACTCGTACTATGTACTTTATTAAAAGTGTTTGAATGCTTCAGATTAAAAGTCCCCTATCAATACCTGTATCCCGTAAAACTAATCTTTGATCACCAAAATGACATATTTATGTTTTTTCCTTGGAATAAAAATATCTTCAATGTAACTCAACACCCTTGCCTCATTTAGCATACGCGGGACTATGAATATGCAAATGAGCCCCGCCTCCACTTACTCACTCAGAGATCCACTGCTTGACGACTTAACAACTTACTAAATTGCAATGTGAGGTACAAAACCATAGCAAACTGGCCTCAGTTTTCCTTAAAGTCCCAATGTAGTCAATAATTGTGTCCCTTAAAACTCTGTTTTTTCCTCATTCTTCGTGTGTTAAAATAGCTTGAATGTAACTCAACACCTTTGCCTCATTTAGAATGCGTGGTTCTATGAATATACAAATGAGCCCCGCCCCCACCCACTCACTCACTCACTCAGAGATCCACTGGTTGATTTGATCTGATTGGTTACAAGGTCGTTTGTGACGTCAGAAACACCAGCGATTTCACTCCGTGCAGTTTTTAAGCAGAAAATACTCAGCAATGGCGTCGACTTATGAATTTACTAATGGTTTGTCTTAAAGCGTATTAAAAACACCAAATAGACAACAACATTAAAAGCTTGATTTTCACCACAGGGGTACTTTAATATGTTGGCCTGTTTCTGTGCTGCTCAATTGTAGTGGTGTTTTAGGCGGTTTCTCTGTGGTTTCTCACTGGCTCAAGCCATAAAAATGTATTCCCAAGTTGCTCGGATCCTACAGTTCAATGTAAATATGCGGGATTTTTTTCTCCCGTATTAAAGCAAGCTGCCTTAGAAAAGTAATCTTGAAAAAGTGTAAACAAGCCGCATGATTTGAAGATATCATCCATTTTCCCAGACTACATAATTAGTTATCCTCAGTTTGGACTGTGAATTTGCGAGATTAAGCTGAAAATCACAGGAGTTTAAACTCTTATGGTACGTTTACACAACAAAGATGTAGCTTACTAAAACTAGAAACTTTTTTTTTCTTTGTGTTTTTGGTAACGCTTCCTTTTACAGTCCTATATACCCATGTACTTATGTACTTATTATAGTAATTGTAATTACTGGGTAATAACCCTGAACCTACCCCTAACCCATGTTACCTTATATTAGCCAGTACACTGTAAGTACTGTACTGTAAAAGGAAGCGTTACCGTGTTTTTCGTGTAGGAGGAAAACATTGTCAACACACGGAAACGACAAAAATTGCGGTATAGAAACTAAGCAACTAGACCAAACACGTTATATTTCACAAATTCCCATTTTTGTCATTTATACGGAGACAATAACTTAAAAAAACTTGCACTTTGAAACCCAATTTCAAAAGTTTATGTTTTCAGGCCCCCAATCATATACTGTTGTCGTGTAAATAAACAATTTTTCAGTTTTTAGTTAAAACCGGTTTAAACAGACCTGTAAAGCTTCCATGATTGTTTGTCTGCAGGAACATTCAGATTCATTGCAGCGACCGAATGCTCATCCTTATTGGCCATTGTCATGAAATCACCCCTAAAATCACGTCCATGTTTATTTCTGTCATATGCCGTTGAGTACAGGGTGTTTTGGACTGCACACTTGGTCAGAGAAAGAGAGAGAGAGAAATATAAAGGTTAAGTTTCTGGTTTTCCAATCCCAAAGGACACTCTTTATAAACAGGCAAACATTTTGGGCTTGTGTGTAATGAATGCATATACACGCGTATTTATACAGATGGTACATATTTAGAGAACTCACATGTACACGCACACGGGCTAAATGCAAAGTCTCAGTCTACAAATAAATTCTCAGGCTAAATTTCTGGGATTTGGAAAAATATTCATAAACGCCTTCATAAGGGGTCAATCATGGGACACTCATGGCTGTAGTTCTTTAGGCGGATTTATTTCATAACAACATTTTTTTACAAGAATTTTTTAATGAAACAAAGTATAAATATATATCAAACAGCACAAATTTGATTTCAAAATTGATAAAAAAAAATAATGAAATCTGCTTATTAGAATGACACCGTAAAAATGAATATGCTTTATCTAATCAATAAAACTGTGGCAACAGATTACAAGCAATATTATTAATTAAATTGGAAAAAAAAATAGTATTGAGTAATACTTAATTAAAATATTCCTTAAAAGTTAACCATTCAAAATGAGTAAAGTTTACACCAAAAAAAATTCAACAAAAATATCTGAATAACGGACAGACGTCAAAGATTAATTATTTTATATTATCTTTATTTATATTGCCAACATTGAAGACACCCGACGTTAACAAACAGATTCACTGAAGGAGAAAACCGTCATTTTAAAGCAACACTGAGCACCATAATGGTGACTTAAACATACTTTCTAAAAAAATGTTTTACTCATTTTAAATGGTTAACTTTTAATGAATTAATTTGATTAATTATTACTCACTTCTATTGTTAAATTTAATTAATAATATTGCTTGTAATCTGTTGCCACAATTTTTTTGAATAGATAAAGCAGATTCATTTTTACAGTGGATTTCTGAAGAATCAAATTAATCTAAAATACAAAATAGTTTCACACTTTTACAATATTTACTGTTTTATTTGGGGGTTTCTAACCTTTAAAATGTTACAATTTTTTTTTTAAATTTAGATGTATACACACTGTAAAAAATATTTTCAAGATTTGTTATCACAACATATTTTCTTTTGTCAAATCAACTTTATAATAATTAATTTAGTTGAGATAACTTATTATTTTGAGTTTCTGATGATTAAATCATTCTCCTTCATTGCATTAACTCACTTTTTCCAGTTCAATCAACTTAAAATTTTAAGGCAACCAGGTTACTTACTTTTTTAAGTTAAACCATTACCAACAATATTTTTTTACAGTGACCAATTGTATTGATGGAGTAATGAAAGTATTTGATTGACTCGGTTACACCACTTGCCATTTTTCAAACAGAACGTGGTTAAAAAAAGGCTACAAACTTTTTGCAATACGACACAAAATCTCCGTGAAGATTAGGCTACAATTCAAGAACTAAACCAGGTTTTTAAAAGACTTCTCCTCCTCATCAACTCAAGACATCCTTATATGTCATTGACCCATATATAAACATGCAAGGCAATTTGTAAAGTAATACCCACTGCAGTTCCGAGACGTGTTTATACGTCAGTGTAAATTCAAAGTTCAGTCAACACAGACATTAATCAAATCGATCTTTTGACACACACGCACGGAAACACAAACACGCTTCCTGACGCTTATCCCATCAGTTCTGTCGTTTATTAATGAGCGAAAGGACTCGGATGGCAGACAGGCGTTAAACCGCAATTTGCTCTCACCTTTCTCTCTGTTTACCTCTCTCTATCCCTCTTTAGCTTTTCTTGGGCCTCAGGACAGAACGGGGGTGAAGGAAGGAAGAAAGGATGGGCCATCGCCGGCTGATAACTTCCACATGTCTGTAAGGTTTTTAAATTAAAAAAGCACCTCTTCTCCTTAAACCCTGACAAAAGCAACAGAGGAGATATAAAAGCCCTGGACCTGTTTGATCTGCGAGCGAGCACCTGCGAGTGGGGACCGTCGAGCAGTCAGCGCAATTTCTCTTCCTTTTCCATGTCATTAGAGAACAGGCGTCCTGATTTCCCTCCTCTTCCTTTCATACGGCCATCTGTGCGTCCATTTATTGAACTCTACCTGTGCTGTCTGACCCTCTTTCCTCTCCAAAATGTGATTAAACGCTCTTCATCTCTTCCTACGCCCCAACTCCCGACCCAAAGGACAGTCATGCCTGAAAGCACTTGAATGCGACGCTTCACTCTGTAAAAAATGATCATGATTTTAACGGTAAAAGACTGTAAAAATGCTACAGTGCAAAACTGTTAATTTAACACAGTCTCATCCCAAAAAGTCATATAACTGACGTTTTGGGACGTATTTTGACCATACGTCAATATCCGCCTTTTTAGGGCCCCCTTAAACGTCGGTAGATGGCGATCCCGGGCCGTCATACAACTGACGCTTTACCTTTAACGTCAGTTAGGTGACGGGTTAGGTTTAGGGTTAGGTTTAGGTATGGGGTAGAGTTAGGATCCCATAACCTCATCTACCGACGTTTAAGGGGGCCCTAAAAAGGCGAATATTGACGTATGGTCAAAAGACGTCCCAAAACGTCAGTTATATGACGTCTTGGGATGAGACCGGGTTGGTTAATTGGTTAACAGAAAGTTTCCTTTCTATACCCACGCTATCTCACGACCAATTCGTACGAGTGATTCAAAAGTGGCTATTTCGTACTAATTCATACGACCTCCCCAGATAGCAAACTGACATTGAATCAACGTGGAAACGACCTCTCTCATGACATTGAAACAACGTTGATTTTGCTCATCGAATTAACGTTGAACCAACGTCAGACGCGGCATTCTTCAAAGCTAAATGAAAATCGAAAATTGGTTTGCTTTCATAACGTTGAAACAACGCGTTGATTTCAAGTTGATTTTCCGTTAGTTTTGAAAGAATGACGCGTCTGACGTTGGTTCAACGTTAATTCGATGAGCAAAACAATGTCAGATCAACGTTGTTTCAATGTCATATTTCCACGTTGATTCAATGTCAGTTTGCTATCTGGGTCACTCGTACGAATTTGTACGATTTGTCTAAACCCACGTGACTGTTATGTTTAGGGGCGGGGTCAGGGGTAGGTCATGCGTACGAATTCATACGAATTGGCTAATTCGTAAAATATGTAAGATTTAGCAAAATCGTACTAATTCATACGAATTAGCCACCTCGTAAAATTCGTACGAATTCCCGGTTGTGTATACGGTTAATGACTGTGATGGATCTAACGGTACATTTAAATTTACAGTTTTTAAACTCGTATAATTTACAGTGAAAAAAAAACGTAAATTGACATTCCCACAATTCCCTCCGTGACACTTCCATTTGATGTATTTTTGTTGAAATAACAAATAATCTTAGTTATTTTCTAATCAGCTATTAGGGTTTTATGTTACATTTAATGTTTATTGCATTTTTAAAATTTCATGTGTGTTACCATGATGAGCTTCTATAATATTATATTAATTTTCTTGTGATGAACTATTATTTATCATGTGAATCTTGTAATATCTGAGATGATTGTTGATTGTCAGTGTATTACAATGGTACAAAACAGATATTATTATATACACTCACCTAAAGGATTATTAGGAACACCACACTAATACTGTGTTTGACCCCCATTCGCCTTCAGAACTGCCTTAATTCTACGTTTCATTGATTCAACAAGGTGCTGAAAGCATTCTTTAGAAATGTTGGCCCATATTGATAGGAGAGCATCTTGCAGTTGATGGAGATTTGTGGGATGCACATCCAGGGCACGAAGCTCCCGTTCCACCACATCCCAAAGATGCTCTATTGGGTTGAGATCTGGTGACTGTGGCGGCCATTTTACTACAGTCAACTCATTGTCATGTTCAAGAAACCATTTTGAAATGATTCCAGCTTTGTGACATGGTGCATTATCCTGCTGGAAGTAGCCATCAGAGGATGGGGACATGGTGGCCATAAAGGGATGGAGATGGTCAGAAACAATGCTCAGGTAGGCCGTGGCATTTAAACGATGCCCAATTGGCACTAAGGGGCCTAAAGTGTGCCAAGAAAACATCCCCCACACCATTACACCACCACCACCAGCCTGCACAGTGGGAACAAGGCATGATGATCCATGTTCTCATTCTGTTTACGCCAAATTCTGACTCTACCAACAGAAATCGAGACTCATCAGACCAGGCGACATTTTTCCAGTCTTCAACTGTCCAGTTTTGGTGAGCTCTTGCAAATTGTCGCCTCATTTTCCTATTTGTAGTGGAGATAAGTGGTACCCGGTGGGGTCTTCTGCTGTTGGAGCCCATCCGCCTCAAGGTTGTGTGTGTTGTGTCTTTGCTGCATACCTCGGTTGTAACGAGTGGTTATTTCAGTCAAAGTTGCTCTTCTATCAGCTTGAATCAGTCGGCCCATTCTCCTCTGACCTCGAGCATCAACAAGGCATTTTCGCCCACAGGACTGCCATCGTATACTGGATGTTTTCCCTTCAAAATCCCAGTAACTGAGCAGATTGTGAAATACTCAGACACCAACAACCATTGCTTAAATCCCCTTTCTTTCCCATTCTGACATTCAGTTTGGAGTTCAGGAGATTGTCTTGACCAGGACCAAACCCCTATCTGGCTGCTTTTCACCCCTCGTGTCCTCTCCCTACTTCTTTTAAATATTCATTTCCGCCCTGGATGTGTTTGGGAGAGCTTCCTGCACCAGTCTCACTGGTTTCCCTGGGAAAGATCTGTAGGAAGCGGAGTGGACGGAGTTGCTGTGTGTGTCCTGGCGCCTGAATGCATCCAGAGAGTCGTTTAAAAGCCGACAGAGGGGCGGGTGTCTGCATCACTCCGCTAGTTTGCCCTTCTCCGTCAGATCGCTCTCATTACCGGCAAGACTCAAGTACTTGTGCTTGTTCAGGACCTCGTCCATGGGATCTGTTGTTTGCTTTGACATCTGGGGGAGAGTGTGGGGTCCTGGAGGGAGGCTCAGTTTTGCTGTTTAAACCTCTTTCTCTCACTGGTAATATGTCAGATTTGTCATCTAATAACACCTGTAATAAGTCTGAATTACTACTTGCATATGCTGCACTAAAGGACCTAAAGGCCTGTTGATGAAACTAGTCACAGTATGCCTTTTTCTTTATATAGATATGCCTGAGACTAAAACACGACCACAAAATCAAACAAAAAAAATATTATTTTTGCACTTTCATAGATCATCATAAAACTATTAAGAGTTGTTTGCATTGCTCTGCACTCCCATTATAATTTAAAAGGCATACTGAAATTTTTCTAAAGGCTATGCACAATAGAAAATGACAATTTCTTTCGTTTGATTTTAGGGTGAAATAATGTCACAAGTCTGAATTACTGCTATTATGCTGAACTATTTTGTTGAAACTTGCAATGAATAGGCTACCACTAAAAATATAGCCTAGGCCTACAGGTCAAAAACGTATCAAACGTAATAAGCAGTACTAAATATTTTGTTACTGAAAAAAAAAAAAAAAATCTTGAAATCGATTAAAAAAAAGACTAAAATTGATTTCGATTAAATCAATTTTAGAATCTGTTCATATCATTAGAATATAATTTTCCAGTGCTGTGTGTAAGAGAGGACTGAACAAACTGATTCACTAGACTCACCAACACTACAATAATGCTGTGTCCGAAATCTCCACTAAAACCACTACTCCCTACCCCCTATGTACTATATAGTGAGCTCACCAGCATAATAAAAACACCACTTTCGAACACTACTCGATTGTCTCTTGGCGCCGTTGATTAAATCATCTGGCTCTGGGCTAAATAGATTGTTTTAATAAATACATTACATTATATTGAGCTTATTTCTCCAAAATGTAAAAACTAAAAGTCATTTCTGTCCGTTTCTGTTATAATGCGCTACTCCACACATGATCATAACTTATTTTTATGATCAGCGCATTGCATTATGGTATATAGGGCTTGGGTTAGTGACCATTGGTTGTACACTACTTTTCAAAATGCATTCTGGGATACATTGAGTGGACTATATGTATGATAATCCTACCCTATCTCACGACCAATTCGTACGAGTGATTAAAAAGTCGCTAATTCGTACGACCTCACTCGTACGAATTCATTCGATTTGTCTAAACCCACGTGATGGTTAGGTTTAGGGGCGGGGTCAGGGGTAGGTCATTCGTACGAATTCATACGAATTGGCCAATTCGTAAATTATGTACGATTTAGCAAAATCGTACTAATTTGTACGAGTGAGGTTGTATGAATTGTTACGAATTAGCCACCTCGTAAAATTCGTACGAATTCCCGTGAGATCGGGTTGGATAATCATCACTATACTTTCGGAAAGCACTACAAAAATGGCGAGCTCACTGTATAGTTCACTATATAGTGAGTAGTGGGTGATTTCGGACACTGCATAAGATAAAAATGAAGAAACCGATTCACTAATGATTCATACAAAGTTCCAACGCTACATGGAAGAGAAGAGCATTATGCGTACACTGTAAAAATTATTTTCAAAAATTGTTATCACAGCATATTTTCTTTTGTCAAATCAACTTTATAATAATTTATTTAGTTCAGATAACTTATTATTTTGAGTGTCTGATGATTAAATTAATCTACTTCATTGTATTAACTCACTTTTTCCAGTTCAATCAACTTAAAATTTTAAGGCAACCCAGGTTACTTACTTTTTTAAGTTAAACCAACAATATTTTTTTACAGTGTAGTAATCACATCATTTTTTCTTTTGTCAAATCAACTTAAATAATGTATTTAGTTCAGATAACATATAATTTTGAGTTTCTGATGATTAAATCATTCTCCTTCATTGTATTAACTCACTTTTTCCAGTTCAATCAACTTAAAATTTGAAGGCAACCCAGCTTACTTACTTTTTTAAGTTAAACCATCAATATTTTTTTACAGTGTATAGCCAATTTGAGTAGACCTGATGCAAACAAATCGATGCACACGACTACTTAAACTTAAAATTTTGAGTTCATTGAAATGGTTTAATAAATAGAAATCACCTGCTAACATGGAAGTACTCACCATATTTGATTTTTGTGGATCTACAACATGTAAATAAACACTATTTCACTTACCATCTGTCTGACTCCTGTTCCATCTGTGACAGAAACGTTTGCCATAGCATTTATGCTAATTATGCTAATGCTGATTTTGTCAACAAAGACTGCATCAGTGAACTGAAATCCCGCTCCGTTTTTGACTTAACCCGAAAACTTTCGCTACTTATGATGACACGATGGACAAATGTCAACTTAATACCGCCGACTCGCGTGCCGAGGAATCATCAAACGCGCGCTCTCCTATAGGAGATATACTATAGTAATCACAACATTTTTTCTTTTGTCAAATCAACTTAAATAATTTATTTAGCTCAGATAACAAATAATTTTGAGTTTCTGATGATTAAATCATTCTCCTTCATTGTATTAACTCACTTTTTCCAGTTGAAAAAGTGAGTTAATACATTTTAAAAAACATTAAAATGTATTAACATTTTAATGTTTTACATTTTAAAATTTTAAAAACTTAAAATTTTAAGGCAACCCAGGTTACTTACTTTAAGTTAAACCAACAATATTTTTTTACAGTGTAGTAATCACAACATCTTTGTTTCTTTTGTCAAATCAACTTAAAAATAATTTCTTTAGTTCAGATAACAAATAATTTTGAGTTTCTGATGATTAAATCAATCTCCTTCATTGTATTAACTCACTTTTTCCAGTTCAATCAACTTAAAATTTTAAGGCAACCAAGTTGCTTACTTTTTTAAGTTAAACCAACAATATTTTTTTACGGATCATACTTGATCCACGGATCAGGTCCCACGCTTTGGCATGCATGTTATTCGTGGATTTATTGCAAAGTTTAACCGTCATAAAGAGAAAGATTATCATTTGCATGTGTTTTGTCTTTTACATGCACAAACACCAAATTGATTCCTCTTTCGCATCTTATTGCACTTGAATACACACAAAATTGTACAAATTCCCCTCTCGGCAAGTCTATCGGATGTGTATCATAATATTAGTGTAGTGTAAAAACGTCATGATTCCTAAATTTCATAGTATCGATACTTTTATAAATGGCCGCGTTCCAGATTTGTAAGAGACGTATTACATTATATTGGTCTTAAAGTGACAGCAGCCTAATAAACCTGCTGCTTTCACTTTAAGACCAATATAATGTAGTGTTGTCACAATACCAAAATTATTCTTTCGATACCGATACCAAGAATTGCGATTTCGATACTTTTTCTATATTTAAATTATACATTGAAAACAGTGTAATTTTACATGTATTACATTTCTGTACCTGAATAGTTAGACCTTAGACCATATTGTATTTATCTATGCTTGCAATTAGTATATTTGTTCTCATTTTTTTTTTAGTTTTCTTTAATATTTGAACTGATCCGTGGCTCAAAAAACATGATATGATCTAAACCGTGAGTTTTTTTTTTTTATCCATTGCACTGGTATTGTGTTTGAATGAGTAAAAGTTTAGATCATTTGTGTTGGGAGAACCTGAATAATTTGTGTTACATGAACTAAAACGGCTTTGCATTGAACTGAATCAACGCAAATGATGAAGTTTTGAGTAAGGCAAAAACCTGTTGGTGCTTAATGATGTGTAT
>NW_024121499.1:2022478-2067478 GCF_016745375.1 Pimephales promelas
GTTTAAGACGTGTTCTCCTTACATCTTACGTTCGTATACTTACCTGTAAATATTACAAAGTCACATATTTCCATGTCGCAGAAGAATTATCCGTTATACGTTTTACTTCGTAGACTTGAACAAGTGCATGCGTGTTAAATAGATGGAGAACAATGGCAGTCCGTCTAAAACTGTAAGCTCTTCAAATCTCAAACAGTATGTCCAGCCCATTCTTATCCTTTAGCGTGACATGAAACGCTATATGACAAAACGGCGCTATACTACGCACATAGCACCCTTTATCGTTAATATAACACGCGAACCCAA
Source organism: Pimephales promelas (assembly GCF_016745375.1). The sequence goes on from NW_024121499.1 coordinate 2,022,785, forward strand.
GACGTCATAAACCCTACCCCACACCTAAACTTAGCCCTCACAGCGTGTTATATTAACGATAACGGGTGCCATGTGCGTAGTATAGCGCCGTTTTAGCGTATTATATGACGCTAAAGGATGAGAATGCGTTGGTATGTCTCACGGGAATTCGTACGAATTTTACGAGGTGTCTAATTCGCACGCCCTCACTCGTACGATTTTTGCTAAATCGTACATATTTAACGTATTGGCCAATTCGTATGAATTCGTACGATTGACCTACCCCTGACCCCGCCCCTAAACCTAACCATCATGATGTGGGTTTAGACAAATCGTACGAATTCATACGAGTGAGGTCTTATGAATTAGTACGAATTAACCAATTGTACGATTTGGTCGTGAGATAGTGTTGGTATGTTCCTGCCGGTGAGATTCAGCAATACCAAAACCCCCAAAAACACACCAAACCGTGACTTAAACCCGATGTACGTACCAAACCGCAGTTTTTGTGCACCGCTACACCCCAAGCTAAGGATAAATCACACGCAATTCGCCCACAAAGCAATTCAATGTTCCTAATCACCGGGATTTTAAATAGTTGGTCTCCAAAGGCAAAATAAGGGAGAAATATTTGGCGGTGAAAGGAGCTCTGAAATGAGATGTTAGAAGGAATTTGCTAGTGTCAGATTTTATAAACAGAGAAGCTGATTTGGTTTCGCGTGGGCTTCGCAGATCAGCACCTCTCTTTGGGAAGAGTAATGAAGCCTACTGGGTGTTGTGAGGATGTATATCATCCCTGTTGACTTGCATCTCAATCAATGGTTTGTTTCACACAGGAAAGGTAGGCTTAATGGTGATTATGAGAATGGACTCATAAACCCCTGTCCCAGTAGACGTCCCCCTCAGGACTGGGAGTGTGTGTGTGTGTGTGTGTGTGTTTGTGTATGTTCCAGTGTGGGATAATGTTGTCTTTCACACTGCAGGAAGGGTTTCGAGCTGTGGGAGGAAAAGGCATTTCAACTAAACATTAACACACATTTCCATGTCCCTTTGCTGGATGAGCATCATAGGACGGCACATTATCACTTCTTTAAAATCCCACTTGGATTTGGCAGCGACTCTTGGGATGAGGATGGGAATGTGCTCACTTAAGCTTTCTTAAACTAAAGTGCTGTTTCAAAGGCTCATCATTTAACGTGTCTTGATATTACAGCTTTCAGGCCCGAGAGTCGTCTGGCATCCAAAAGTCAAAAATGTGGTAAATCTGCAGTGTAAAAATCAATACGTTATGTCTAATCAATAAAATTGTGGCATTTATTCATTAAATTTAACAAATTAGAATTGTATGGAGGCGTATTGCATTCACTTGAAGAAAAAAAATCTACTGTTTTTCTGAATTAACGAGTTAATTTTTCATGAGAAATTTTTTTTTGCTGTTTTTCTGAATTAATGAGTTAATTTTTCATGAGAAAAATTTTTTTGCTCTGTTTTTCTGAATTAACGAATTAATTTTTCATGAGAAAAAAAAATTTTGCTCTGTTTTTCTGAATTAACGAGTTAATTTTTCATGAGAAAAAAATGTTTGCTCTGTTTTTCTGAATTAACGAGTTAATTTTTCATGAGAAAAAAAGTTTTTGCTGTGTTTTTTCTGAATTAATGAAGTTAATTTTTCATGAGAACATTTTTTTTGCTCTGTTTTTCTGAATTAACGAGTTAATTTTTCATGAGAAAAAATGTTTTGCTCTGTTTTTCTGAATGAATGAGTTAATTTTCCATGAGAAAAAAAAATGTTGCTCTGTTTTTCTGAATTAATGAGTTAATTTTTCGTGAGAAAAAAAGTTTTTGCAAAAAAAAAAAATCCATGAAAAATTAACTCGTTAATTCAGAAAAACAGAGTCGATTTTTTTTTCTTCAAGTGAATGCAATACGCCTCAGTAGAATTGAGTAACAATTAATCAAATTAATTTCTTAAAAGTTAACCATTTAAACGTAATTCTAAGTCGCCATTATGGTGATCGGTGTGAGTTTTAGTTGGGCTCTTAAGTTTTGTTTGGCTGCTGAGTGATAACAGCCAGATGCACACATAGAAAAGGTGATCTGATGGTGTTGGTTATGTTATTATTTCACAATCATTTGACCTGCTCATTTAATAAATAAATTAAAAATAATTGTGGTCTGCCTTCTGGTAAATCTGCAGCGCGAACACGAGGTGTAAATAAACTTTATGGTCTTTGCCATATTCCAGATATGATGCCAAACCGTCTTCTTCCTTTGAAAGCGATGCGGTCACAGACGCTAGAAAGTTCTTAATGTGTTTTATGATTCAGAGCGCTCGACGACGGATGGAGGGATCGGGGAAATAAACAGGCGCAACGAGAGGAAAACAGATCAGAGGCGGGAAAGGAGCTGAAGAATTGCGAGATGGAGGGCTAATCTGTCGGGAAGCAGGAGTTGGGCTGGACGAATTCACAGATGTTTTAAAGTGCTAATCTAATCTCTCTGCCAGGCCTCTTCTTCTTAACTCCTTCCTCCTTCTGTCTTTCTCGTGGCTTTTCTGGAAAGGATGGAATACACTTTAATGCTTCTCAGGAGCATCATGTACTGAGTCGCTCGCAGTCATTCATCTGCCTGTTAGCGGCCATGTTTTCGAGGAGGGGGACATGTGCAAATGCAATGAGGACTTGGATGGAAAATAGGAAAAAAAAGCTTGTCGAAAACCTAGAGCTGACTAAAAACAAGTGGAGGTGAGGGGGGGAAAGGGAAGGATGAGGTTTTTTTTAGGTAATGTCACCCCTGGTGACCATCTATCATATTCGATGAACTCTCATATTTTATTCATTGAACAGCTCTCATTTACTCACTCAATGTTTTGCTTTCTTTCACGACCATAATTCCATAGTTATGGATGTGATAAAATAGCAAAATGCTTTAAAAAAAATAAAACCTTCCTCATATATATCGGAAATTATACTCTACTTTACTGGAAAAACTGACTGTAGTCTTGCCCTGGCCTACTGCTCTTCCTCTTCCCGTTTTCACCCCCTCTCGTTCACCGGCAGGGAGTGAGGAGACGTTGTAATACAGAAGCCACACTGAAATATGTGACAGCTTCCCCCAGACACACGAGAAACGCATGTTCAGGGAACAAACCTTACCGAGTTTAAGTGGAGTAGTTCACTTTTCAAAAACCTTTTGCTGATAATTTACTCGCCCCCATGTCATCCAAGATGTCCATGTCTTTCTTTCTTCAGTCGTAAAGAAATTAAGGTTTTTGATGAAAACATTCCAGGATTTTCTCCATATAATGGACTTCAATGGGAACCAAACGGTTCAAGGTCCAAAAGACAGTTTCAGTGCAAACTGTTCAAAGGGCTTTAAACGATTCCAGACGATGAATAAGGGTCTTATCAAGGGAAACGATCGCTCATTAAATAAATAAATAACAAAGTTTAAGTTTTATAAGCTCAAATGCTCGTCTCTGTGATGCGTGTTCGTGACTCTCCTGTTAGAACTCGTTTATCATAATGAACAAATCTTTTTCCGAGTCATTTGGTTCATTCAAAGAACTAAATGAACAAGTTAACTCGGGAAAAGATTAATTTGTTTTGATGAACGAGTTCAAACAGGAGAGTCACAAACGCGCAGCAAGGCGAGCATTTGAGCTTATAAAACTTAAACTTTGTTATTTATTTATTAAATGAGCGATCGTTTCACTTGATAAGATCCTTATTCATCGTCTGGAATCGTTTAAAGCCCATTGAACAGTTTGCAGTTTGCACTGAAACTGTCTTTTGGACTTTGAATCGTTTGGTTCCCATTGAAGTCCATTATATGGAGAAAAATGCTAGAATGTTTTCATCAAAAACCTTAAAGGAGTAGCTCACTTTTGAAAAAAGCTTTTGCTGATAATTTACTCACCCCCCAACACTATCTCACGACCAATTCGTACGAATTCGACGCATGATTAAAAAGTGGCTAATTCGTACTAATTCGTACGACCTCACTCGTACTAATTTGTACGATTTGTCTAAACCCACGTGATGGTTAGGTTTAGGGGCGGGGTAAGGGGTAGGTCATTCGTACGAATTCATACGAATTGGCCAATTCGTAAAATATGTACGATTTAGCAAAATCGTATTAATTCGTACGAGTGAGGTCGTATGAATTGTTACGAATTAGCCACTTTTTAATCATTCGTCGAATTCGTACGACTTGGTCGTGAGATCGGGTTGCACCCCCATGTCATCCATGATGTCCATTTCTTTCTTTCTTCAGTCGAAAAGAAATTAAGCTTTTTGATGAAAACAATCCAGGATTTTTCTCCATATAATGGACTTCAATGGGAACCAAACGGTCCAAGGTCCAAAAGACAGTTTCAGTGCAGCTTCAAAGGGCTTTATGAAAAAGCCCTTTGAAGCTGAAAATGACACCAGACGATGAATAAGGGTCTTATCAAGCGAAACAATCGCTCATTTAATAAATAAATAACAAAGTTTAACTTTTACAAGCACAAATGATCGCCTTGCTCTGTTCTGTGACGCACGTTCGTGACTCTCCTGTTCGAACTCGTTCATCAAAATCTTTTTTCGAGTCATGACTCGAAGGGTCCTAAATAAGACCCTTATTCATCGTCTGGTGCCGTTTAAAGCCCTTTGAACAGTTTGCACTGAAACTGTCTTTTGGTCCCCATTGAAGTCCATTATATGGAGAAATTCCTGGAATGTTTTCATCAAAAACCTTAATTTCTTTCCGACTAAAGAAAGAAAGACATGGACATGTTGGATGACATGGGGGTGAGTAAATTATAAGCAAAAGTTTTTTTTAAAAAGTGAACTACTCCTTTAACCTGAGACCACCCAGTCAGAAGGGGCTGAGATATGTCCATTTAGTGAGCACATTAAAAATTGCTTTTAAAACTGATTTTCTGAGTTTCGTTCCACACCTGTCCACTCCCACAGACAGCAATCCTGCATTTTTTTTCCTTTACTCCCATAGAGCATAAACCAAACAAATTGTCATGAGTATACAAAGCTGTTTATTTGTTTCAATATAATGTCAAAAAGATCAGTGACATATATAGTAATCTTTATTGTAGGTTAGTATTCTTTTTCTTTAAGAACCTTAAATTAAATCTCAAATTATATGGGTGGCTGCATTGCGTGTTTAAATTAAATGCTCAAAGTCATCATTATCATCAAAGGAGAGAGGGAGAGGTGGTGCTTTGAATATTTTCATGAAAAACGTTGGGCCTTGAAGTCAAAAAGGTTGAGGTTCGTCTGCCACAGGGATGTAATGTCTTGTCTTTGAATTATCTTCATTTGCAGGTTATCTCAGAACATATTTAAATGTGGTTAAGTCAATTAATTAATCAATATAAAATGTATTGTATCTTAGTTATGGAAAGGCTTCTTCGCAGGCATTTCAGCGGGATAATTTAGTAAAAGTTGCCACAACAGCATGAGCTCATTAGTCACTTTTTATTTGGCATGTCATGAAAACTGGCTTAAAATAGACTCTTATGCTGTTGACAGATGATGCGATGATGAGAAGACCTGCTGTGCAGCTTGGAGGACTCTCTGTTTCTGTTTACCAGTCTGATGTACTGGGCACTGTTGCTATTGACCCTCGCTCCGGTCTAGTCAGTGTAACACTTCGTATGTGAAAGCCATAAAACACGTTCTATGATGATTCCATCCTGGCAACCGGCCGCCCACCTTTCCTGCCGCTCTCCTCTGTGGGCTTCATCTGAGGAGTAAACAGCTGAACAGCTGTCTTAACTTCTCTTCCTTCCGTTTTTTTTTTTCCATTTCCAACTCTCTCTCCGTCTCCCTCTTCCCTTTCTTCATTCCTAGCTTGTCTTGTCTTCTCATGTTGGCCAACAGACTCACAGTCATGCTGTTTTTCGGTATTCCTGCAGCTATATTAAACGGCCCATCCATATTATCACGTCTATACTATTTTATTTCGTCCCTGAAGTCCACTTATAATAATAGTCAATGTTTCATTCAGGTTAAAGGAGTAGTTCACTTTAAAAAAAACTTTTGCTGATAATTTACTCACCCCCGTGTCATTTCATAAAGAAATTAAGGTTTTTGATGAAAACATTCCAGGACTTTTCTCCATATAATGGACTTCAATGGGAACCAAACGGTTCAAGGTCCAAAAGACAGTTTCAGTGCAAACTGTTCAAAGGGCTTTAAACGATTCCAGACGATGAATTTGGGTCTTATCTAGGACCCTTCGAGTCATGACTCGGAAAAAGATTTTGATGAACGAGTTCGAACAGGAGAGTCACGAACGTGCGACGTGCGTCACAGAACAGAGAAAGGCGAGCATTTGTGCTTATAAAAGTTAAACTTTGTTATTTATTCATTAAATGAGTGCTCATTTTGCTTGATAAGACCCTTATTCATCGTCTGGTGTCGTTTAAAGCCCTTTGAAGCTGCATTGAAACTCTCATTTGGACCTTGAACCGTTTGGTTCCCATTGAAGTCCATTATATGGAGAAAAATCCTGGAACGTTTTCATCAAAAACCTTCATTTCTTTTCGACTGAAGAAAGAAAGAAATGGACATCTTGGATGACATGGGGGTGAGTAAATTATCAGCAAAAGTTTTTTTCAAAAGTGAGCTACTCCTTTAAGGTTTTTGATGAAAACATTCTAGCATTTTTCTCCATATAATGGAGTTCAATGGGAACCAAACGGTTCAAGGTCCATAAGACAGTTTTAGTACAAACGGCAAACTGTTCAAAGGGCTTTAAACGATTCCAGACGACGAATAAGGGTCTTATCAAGCGAAACGATCGCTCATTTAATAAATAAATAACAAAGTTTAAGTTTTATAAGCTCAAATGGTTGCCTTGCTCTGTTCTGTGTGACTCTCCTGTTCAAACTCGTTCATCAAAATGAACGAATCTTTTTTCGTGTCATTTGGTTCATTCAATGAACGAAATGAACGAATTGACTTGGAAAAAGATTTGTTACTATTTGATACTTGCATGAACTCTCTCCGGGTCAGCGGCTGCGCTAACACAGCTTTGAATGTTGCGATATGATTTTGTCAAATTTTAATAGACAGACGAACGTGGGTGTTTGAATCGATAAAAGATAAAATCGTGCAGCTCTATTGTCTTATTATGAGTAGTGCGAGGGCTTTTTTAGTGCTTTCACGTCTCTTCCACGTGTACACTCGGGATATTACGTCACTCAACACTGAGAGATAACGACAAAGCATTTCATCCTCTGTTGGAAACAACAGTGGCTAACTTCTGTCAACCTCATCTACAAGCAAGGACAAAAACATTCTGGATTCTGGAAAAAAAAAAGGATTTTAAAATCGTAAAAAAAAAAAAAGGTAACACTTTAGAATACGGTTCCTTCGTTAATGAATAACTACACAAGAACTAATGAGTAACACAATATTAACAATCTAGTAACTTTTATTAACTAACAAGAAACTCTGATTAACGAACTAGTAAGTAATAGCGCACAGACGAAAGTGGTAGTTCACTATTAAGTACTCAATATCTACTATTTTTTTAATACTTCCCAGAGAACTACTGAAAAAGTTTATTAATAATCTAGTAACTACTATTAACTAAAAGAAACTCTTATCAACGAATTAGCAAGTAATAGCTCACAGATGAAAGTGTTACTAGATACTTCTGTGGGAATTACTAATTATTTGGATCCGTATTATAAAGTGAAGATCATTGGAACTAACTAGTAACTACTCAAGTGTTACTAAAGACATTTTCTAAAAGTATACTAAAGTTCACAAAAAATCTCAAACGTTTACACAAATCATGACTAGATCATGTAGTAACACTTGAGTAATTACTAGTTAGTTCCAATGATCTTCACTTTATAATACGAATCCAAATAATTAGTAATTCCCACAGAAGTATCTAGTAACACTTTCATCTGTGAGCTATTACTTACTAATTCGTTAATAAGAGTTTATTTTAGTTAATAATAGTTACTAGATTGTTAATATTGTGTTACTCATTAGTTCTTGTGTAGTTATTCATTAACGAAGGAACCGTATTCTAAAGTGCTACTAAAAAATAAAAATAAAAAAAAAAATCACCATAGCTAGGTGAATTGAGTTTTTCTCCCAGCCCTAATACCTATGCTGATGTCTGAATAAGTTATTTTCGTAGCATAGATTCAATAAATAGTATCGGTGAGTTGTGGAGGAAGCTCAATTATGTCTGAATTGACCTCCTTTTACAAAAGAGCACATAAAGTCCTGTTTTCCACACTTTGATCCTTGAAAAAGCAGGTGAGAGTGGGTACATTGTGAACCACGTCCAATTGGGAGCACATCGAGTAACTGCAATTCATCTTGGTTGTATTTTTATGACCTTCTCCACAGAGAGTTCCTTCGAGGCTACATGAGCATCTGGGGCTTGCAGACTTTACACAACAACTGAGTCAACAAAGGCTGAGCCCAGGGTACCTGTAGCCAACCTCTTACTCTAATATTTTGGTGATATATCTCTCATAGCATCCACTTAAAGCAGGGCACTGGCCGAGCTACACATAGTCTGGCAGACATACCTTAGAGAGAGAGAGAGGGGGCAAGAGGGAGGAGGAGCAATGAATGTGAATTCCAGCCGAGTGGGGATAGCATCCGCATCGCAAGACACCTGTAAAAACATCATTTTTCATCTGGGGCTGTGGGGGAAGGAGTAGACTGAAAATGGGAGAGAAAAAGAGAGAAGACTTTCAGTTGGTCCATATGCACGTGTGCGATTACCACCAAGTCCTTGTCCAGGTTCTTGATTCATGTTTCCACAGTCCACAAAGCCATACTGGTCCGCCCAGGAAGCAAAAACAGAGACCCAACCTGCTTGATTGGTTCTGGGCTAGCTGGTTTCCCAAGCTGGTTGAGTCTTCTTGGCCAAAGAATCCATACAAGCTTGTTCAGATGCCTCGACCAGTGTCCTGAACACGTTTGCTATCATGCTCCTGCAGTCTTTAGTTGAAGTTCCTAGTAATACCGAAGCCCTTGATTAGGTGCGTTTCTTTAGGATTGTAGTCTTGGTCCTTGAGGAGCAGGATTGGACCTCAGTTGTTGCTGGTCTTTTTTCCCAACAGTACATATTTTCAAAGTTTTCTTGATTCAATTCATCAGCTCATTCGAAACTTCAAGACCAGACATGGATGGGTCAGATAAGGGAGACATCCAGTGCACTGTTGGTATTAGGGCTGGGTATTGAGACAAATTTCACAATTCGATTCAATTTCGATTACGATTCAATATCGATTATTTTGGATATCAGTTACAATAAATGGCCCTTTTTCTCAAGGGAATCAAATCTCTTAAATGCTGTAAACTATGGGAGTCTAGTTGTAGCCTATAGGCTTCATTAGCCTAATATGAAGGTAATAATGAACTGTTTTGTAGCTTTACAAACACTTAAATTACACTTTTATTTATTTTTATAATATGAAGATTGTATGAAATAAACATTTAAATGGTGGCTGTCATAAAAACTTGCCAGATTTATTCAAATATGCATTAAATATTGAAGAACATTAGGATTATAATGCATATGTAATATGGTGTATATATTTAGCAAAATGCTCCTCTCTGGAGTTATTTTTTTCTAGCTGACTCGAGTTTATGTGGGTTTTCTGAGGTAAATATGACGATTGATTACGAGCTGTTTAACTGACGTCTTTCCACGGTTGAAACGCTGATTGAGCGAATCAATGTGACATGATAGGGATTTCGATAAGTTCTACTCTATCTTTAACACACTTTCAGATGCTCATTCATGTTTATTTGGCGCTGTGACTGGTATTATTAAGCCGGAAGAGAGATCAGCGCTGCTGCTTCTCCAGAGCGATCTCACGCCACAGCGCCAAAACGTTATTTATGTTTTTTAATTTCTAAAGAAAATGGACGTAATTTGAAAATTGAGACTTTGTTTCATATCAATAGTAACAAAGGACAAAGATTATTGCGATTTTTTGGATGCGCGCAGCCGCGATACAATGTCCCATTCATTCAAATGAAACAGGATGACTAATCGATTCTTGAGATTTAAGAATCGATATCGGTTCGTAAAAATGAGAAATCGATATTTATTACCCAGCTCTAGTTGGTATGTCTCAAGGAAGCACCTTATTTAAGATACAACACTCAACCTATGCCCACCCCCATTCTTAAACTTAAAAAAACGTGAATCTGTGAAAATGCTGACGGCGTGCAAACGTCTATAGATATGCGCGTTTGAATATATATATGTGTACAGGCGTGTAGTCTATCTTTACAAATTTACCTTAACAAATTACTTGTCTGGCCTTAAAAATTCCTAGTGTCTGTATCATGTGAAAACACATTATAAAAACCTCAACGTTCCCACCAATTCTTTTCATGATAAAAAAAAAAAATATATGAAGTCAGTATGAACCAGATGTCAGAAAGAGAAACATGGTGTACCTTGTTACATAGACCTTTGGTGTCATTTCAAATGTGGTAGTTAACTAAATTGAATTGCCAAATGACAGTGCTATGAATCCTGTCAGCTAAAGGGTTGGCAATAAATGTAGTCTGACCTATACTTGGAAAGTAAAGAGGATGGCCTTTGATGAAACAAATGGGAACGCCGCCTCTGCAAAAGGTTGAAAATGAGCACCTCGCACCTATTAATTCTGTTCATAACCTTTAAATGCATATCCAGGCCAATTATGGTTTTGACACGCTGCAGACTACTTGGAACAATGTTCCTCCTGATGAGGGATAAGTGTAAGGGTGGTACTAAACGGGGGAAACGATGTATGGGTTGTTCTTTAACCTCTAACCGAATGTCTAGGGAGCGTTTCACACCTCTTTAAGTCTTTAAAATAGAAACAAAAGTGGGAAAACTCACACAAACCATGCAGAATAGTTCTTCAGCTAGTATTAACATTGCTGTTCTTTGTGTATTTTTAAGTACCAAAACCACGATGATCATCCAAGTTTTAGAGAGCGATCTACACAATAATTAATTCCCTTTCCTGTCCAACAAAAACTGAACCAACTTGGTCATGACTACTCTGGATTTTCTGCCAATATTTCTGCCATTCAGTTAGAGATTCTCTAGTTGTCTCTGCTGGTAAATCACGACAATATGTTGCATTGTCAAATCTCTTTGGCATTTTGAGAAATATGGTGGTTCACTTCATTTCAGCATGGTGCAATACATCGAGGGCGGTGAACTTCGCCATATAGTTAAAACACATATTGTAGAAAACTGTTTTGAGCACAGTCTTCTGACTGTTCACAAAAACAGTTTATTTCTTAAAGGGTTAGTTCACCCAAAAATTAATTACTCACCCCCATGCTGTACCAACCCAGTAAGACCTTTGTTCGTCTTCGGAGCACAAATGAAGATATTTTTGATTAAATTTGAGAGGTGGATCACTGCTACGGCACCCTAAGGGATCGAAACTTGATGGCCCAGAAAGTCATTGAAGAAAATGTTTAAATATTCCATGTGACTACAGTGGCTCAACTATAAAGCCCCGTTCACACTACACGCGACCAAGTGACGCGATACCATTCATTTTCAATGGTGAGTGGGCGACTTCCAACGACACGCGCGACGGCGACCGGTGGGGCGTGTCCAGCGACGCGGTAAAGTTGAGAAATGTTTAACTTTATGCAAATGAAGGGCGATTTTCGCGAGCGACAACCAATAGGAGTGAAGTCAGTGGAGCGCGTCACTCTTCAGCGCTGAGTCTGACCGAGGCAAGTTGATCGAGAAGCTCGTTTTAACCGTCAATGTATGATATATCTCCGTGTACATACTACATACAGTGGTGTTCACCATACTGACTCTGTAACTGAATGGTTTCGGGAACACGGATAGATCGGTATTTGCACGTTTGCTGCAGTTAAATTAGCCGCGATGGCAAAGAGCACTCGTTCATCTTTAATATTATGCATTTCATGTACTGGTTCCATTTATATTTAGACTTTTCCTTCCAAAATATTTGTTTGTAGCGGCAATAAAACGTATTTTTTTGTCTAACATAGAGTAACTTCTGTGAATGTCACTCACAAACATTACTAGGCAACCAGTAGTGAGGAACGCCCACTGGCGACCTGCAGCGACAAAGTCGCGTGTAGTGTGAACGGGGCTTAAGCTTATCAAGCCATGAGAATACTTTTTGTGCGAAAAAAACAAGCAAAAATAACGACTTTATTCGACAAATCCTTTTCTTCCTTCTGGGCCTGAGACGAGAGTTCAAGAGATTTCCACGACGCATGCGCGAGAATTGCGTTCTTATCTATGCTTATTCTACTACTTCTTGCGCAGTTCTCGCGCATGCCTATGTAGCAGTGATCCAGCTCTCAAATTTAATCAAAAATATCTATTTGTGTTCTGAAGATGAACGAAGGTCTTACGGGGTTGGTACAGCATAGGGGTGAGTAATTAATGACTAAATTTTCATTTTTGGGTGAAGTATCCCTTTAAAAGGCGTTGTTTGTTTTCTTTTAAATTTTTTAAAAAACGTTTTTTTTTTATGTAATAAAGCATTTAGGATAATTGTTAAGTTCACACACTAGTCGTTTCTCAGAAAAACAATTCTAAAGCCAGTTATTCTAATTTGAAATGTCCACTCTGCATCAGAATGTCTTTGTTTTGGTCTGTGTGATCCCGCCCACTGCCAATTTTCCCAATAGCATTTTGACAAACTGGATTGCCAGTTGGCGAATGAAAGCCAGCAAACGAACTGGGATCACAGATTATACCCAACTAAAAAGCTTCGGCATCCATCTAAAAAGCTCTATGACCAGAGTCTTATGAAAATAAAACAAGGAAAAATCAACTCATTCAACTCACACAACCCTGTTGTGTGTCCTCAAACTGGCAACCCACGTGGAAGGTGTGGGGTAAACGACCTTCTCCAATATTTTGAATTTGGTCTGCAGTACCCAGTTCAACCACTAGCTGTCAATATTACATACTGCACCTTTAATGTGTTTTTATCGCCAAACTACTGAATGCAACTTTAAACTCGTGTACTGAAAATTATCACTTCAATGTTTTGTTCTATTCAGACAGTATTACATTGATAGAAACCAACACTTTGTCTAGAAGGGTGAAGACTTTAAGCACTACTGTTTGAATACTCACAGCTTCACTCTGTTTGTCTTGGCTATAATGCCGTGGCCTCACTGATTTATTTGTCCGCCCGTGGGTCCCTGAGTAATCTGCAGCTGTTGTTTACTGTAAACATGAAAAGAAAGATCACATAATCACAGAGGACTACATTTTAAGGGGACTAATTAGGCAATTATACATTTTGGGTGTTGACAGCTGTGTTCATCAAAGATTTTTAGGGTGGCTGAGATGAAAATTGCCTTTAGTTAGCATGTGTAAACTGCACAAAAATTGATGAACAGCACAGAAATGGCTTTTATGTGCATTCCTGTTGGGTGCTCTATTGGCTATGTTGATTTATGGCTGTGCGAATGTGCTATTATATACAAGTATGATGTCAAGGCCACTGCAATTCAGTTCATAGGTCAACCCGACCCTCATAACTGGCAAGATAAGCCCTGTTTGTGATGACAAACAGATATGGGGATGAGAGAGAAGACATCACAAGTCAAAGGCCATTTTCCTGCTCGTATGCGTTTTTATGATACTTGAAAATGCTTCATGTATAGGCCTAGTTCTTCACAGACTCTTTATGGTGTGGAACATGTGACATCTATTAAAGAACAATATATTTAAGGTTGATTTGGACAGCTCCAGCTGCGGTTTTCTAATTCTGGATAGCTAGATTTTGTGACTGTGGTAGAAATGTGTCAACAAATAGATTATGTTACATTTCTAGTACAATAATTATACCATGATATATACATTATATGCACTGTTAGAGTGATATAAATTCATTCAAACTGTAAAGTAAGATTTTGGTCATATTGTATTACTGAATGAATATACATCACTCTGTCTGAGACACACACACACTCTAGAAGACAGATGAAACACTAATGAGCTGTCTTTCCTGTAATTTTCAATCTTTATCTTCTCCTCCTACCCTGGTCTCCAAAGGTTTATGGAACTGAGAATACTCAATTGCTCTTCTCATTTACTATGAGATGAATGAACCACAGCCAAACATAGAGACCACTGCAGACTGGGTCCAAGATCCTCTGAAGGATGAAAAACAGATGCTAAGGGAAGAAAATCTATAATGAGAGACCTGATAAACTGACATTTTACAGTCTTCCTAACACTTCAGAGCCCTTCCACCAGATTGCTTTCGACAAGTCCCCAGCTAAAAAAGCATCTTATGCCTGGTTCATATTACACGATTTTAGCCCAATCCGTTTGACGTAGAGTGTTGTGGGGATTCGTAAATGACAACGGGCGCCGGGACGCAAGATTCGATCATATCATCTCGTATAGTGTCATAGACATATACACTAGACGTCACCTTGGCTACGGCAGTTCATTGGAACGAATGCGTCAATAGAGCCGCCATCTTGAAACAGGGGAGCCCCTCCACTTTAATGCATCAGCGTCAATGTAGTAGACACAGGTCTAACGGAAATAAAATCACCATAAATCATCATGAATGCGATTTTTCTTGTTTTTTTTTTTGGTTTGCTCCAACGGTCAGACATGTATTTATCATTGATTCCAGAAAGAAAAAAATAATAATTTTTTCAAAAACATTCTTCCTAGTTCAGATTTCATCCGTGAACATCATACACTGCACAAAAGTCCGCCACCATCAATGAATTCGACGTAAAGGCAGAGATAGCAGCGTTACCTAGCTACTTCCTATGACAAGACCCCTGTTCCAAGATGGCGGCGGTTTTGACGCATACTTAGAGCCCCAAGGTGAAGTCTAGTGTATATCTATGGTATAGTGTGTCATAGTGGGCGAAATCGACGTTGCGTCTGCAAAAGCCTACTTCACGACATCACGACAAAAAGAATAGCATGTTTAATTTTTTTTAACGGTCGCCTACGGCGGTTCTGTCACTTGTATGAGGTTGACCAATAGGAGAACAGAAGCTTATCCGTACACAACTTTCAAAAATGGCGAAACGAAAGAGACGATGGTGCTAACGTTAAAACTAAAAGTAAAAATATTTATAAGAAAGCAATATTTTACCTCAAGTTCTCTTTGGAGAATTGACAGCCCATACTGTCCTCTTCGAGCAATCCAGGAAGGTGTCCATCGTCGGGTTTTCTTTCTTTTTTTACTTTTTTTTTCATCCATTGTTTGTTTACGTTCGTTTCCGGAAGTCACTCCGCCTTCATCTCGATGACAACACGCGCGCCGTTAAAGACGGCACGCGATGACTGGTCAGGAATTCAACGTGTAGTCTGACATATGTCTTGTCCACGACGACACGACAATATTTTAGGAGTCAAAATCGCGTAGGCTAATCTGACACAGTGACTATCTAACAGACAACAAAAAAAAAAAAAAAAAAAAAAAATCGTGTAATCAGAACCAGGCATTATGTCTTAGGCTACCTGGTATAAGCTGGTCTCCCAACCTGACCAGATGACAAATGCCCCAGGCTGGTTTAATACTTATACTTATTTGTATACACAATATACACAATTATCTTAAGTGCAATTTTTTTATTGGTATGTTAACCACTGCATTTCATGAAATGTATTCCTCCAAATTATGGGTTTTGGAAAGCAATTCTGAAGAAGAGAAAAGTCAAAGACTGAGATCATTTTCATAAAGAAAATTTGATTAGAACTGCCGGATTAGTTTGCTGTTTATTATTACACATTTCACAATGGCTCCAGACAATGTCAGACATTCTCAAGGCTTTTGTTTAAACTGCACATAAAGCATCATACTAAAATATAATCGGCTATTCATGACAGAACATCGGAATAAGCTTGGATGATTTTGTTGTTGTTGTTGTTGTTGATCTGAATGTCTTTAAATACTGACAGTTTGGTCAACACTTGATGACCGAAGACACAAAGTTATGTATAATACCATTTAGCAAGCTTGCACACCTATGGCACATAACATAACATTTGGCACCATATCTTGGAATGTTTAGGCAATTTTCTTTGTTTCACAAGGCTTCTATTGTAAGGAAAGAGCCCTCATTGTTTAGTGAATGCCAATATAAAGCTGCCATGATTCAGTGCTGTGGTTTTACAAATAATAGATGAGTAACTCCAGTTTTAACTGGCTTTAAATGGATCTATAAGGCGTTCTGGTACTTATATATCTGCGGTATTTATCAAGATTAAATATTCCATATTTTTTGCTATTTAAATAGATATATTGACGCATTCTTAAATTAGATTTACTTACTACCACAGTATTTGTATAGCAAACTTTTCTTTGGACTGCACCATACATAAAAAGAACAGGTCACCATAAATAATATCACTAACACAGTCAGACAATAACGTCATAATTTCTTGGTGTCAGGATTTTTTAAATAGCTCATAAGGAGAAGTGCCCCGTACTCAGTTATAGTCTCTGTCGCAGTGCATACTTTGAAGTTTCATTTGCTACCAGAGATGAAGAGTTCAATATTCTTCCCTCGGGTTTAAGTCCGTCCAGCGTCACCAAATGCTCAATGAGAGTCCTTGGTCACTTCTTGGTCCCTTTGAGTTGTCAATGATGTGATGGACTCACAAAACAGAAGCAGGATAGACACAACAACAAGACAGAAAGCTGGAGTGTACTACATAAGACGGAGACATCACGTTTGGACTGAGTGCTTATAGTTCACACAAATACAATGCTTCATTGGACGCAAGAAGTCAAAGCTGGCTTCCAGAGGATTATGAGAAGGTGCTCATGGTTTTATTATGACCGTTTACCTCGCTTTCTTTGTCTCTTTCAGTTTCACACTTCCTGATTTTACACCCTTTTCCAGTCCACCCTTCTGAGTATCTTGCTATCGACAGCCGCAGCCCTCCACCACCATGTCTTGATAGTTTTTCAACACCACACGTTCCTCCTGGTCCAAGTAGAGGAGGGCGATAGGGCTAAGGGCCGTCGGCACACAGCAAGCCCGCGGCACGGCCCCGTTTACAGAGTTGACCAGCGTCTGAACCATGGCATGGCTAGATGAATTCATATGGTCAGCCAGTGGGAAGCGGCACTCCCCAAGGCAAAAGAAAGCATCGTAACCGGATGGGGCTACGATCCATTTATTCCAGCCCACGTCTTTGAAGTCCACGTACAGCGGGTGCCGACGGCAGCGAGAGCGGGATAGTCGTTTGAGCTTGGCGGCCCTCCCACCATTTCGTTTCACTCTCCTGTCGTTCCGTCCCACCCGCCAGCCTTCGTCAGAGCCCTGACCCCTATCACCCTTAAACCTGCCCCTGCCCCTGCCCTTGCCTCGCCTGCCGGCAGGGGTCCAATTTCTGAGGGGCACAAAGGGCTCGCTGCGTCCATCATGGTTGTAAGTCACCAGTAATGGCCTCTGCCTCGCCCAGCTGGGCTCATCTTGCCCCGAGTACCTGCGCACCCTCAGATGTCGCTCTTTAGGAAGACTGCTGTTATTATCAGCAATAACATCCAGAATAAAAGCCAGGCTCCCTGACCTCTTGGGTAGATTGTGAAACACTTCTCCATCCAGGGGAAAGGTTTCCCAAAGTTCTGCACCTTTTCTATCTCTAGTCAACCGGCGTGAATGGAGCAGTGTGGGTTTTGACGCTGGGTCATCGTCGGAAAGATAAAGTCTGGCCACGTGAGACCCTCCACTAAACCCGTCACGAAGGAAACGAAGCTCTGCCGACACCACACTCTCTTCTGACGGAATGGAGGACAGATTGAAGCCAATGTGAATGTTGTTCTGCTCTTCTGGAAGACTCAGCGCTGTAGACTCTACACAAGAAAAAAGAGAAAGAAAAAGTACTTTCTTTCCATCGTGATCAAACACTCGATCTCTACATAATGGCATAATTGTCCAACTAAATAATAATTGCACATCATTTGCTAGGAGCACTTATGAAAATTAGCCATGTTCTTCTTAACTTATTCCAAGGTATCTACACTAATGCCAAGACTTGAGTGAAAAATATCAGAATCCACAGGTAGCTTTTTCCGCGGGCATGTTGGCACCTAAGGCAGGTTAATTGACTTTGTGTGTGTGGCAAAGTTAGCTTTTCATCACTGCCAAGGGAATTGGTGTTCTCTGTGATCTAGTACAATAGACGCTCATACCTGTGTGGTGAAAGCATCGAACTGTGTTGGCTCCTTGCACATGCTGGGAGGGGTAGGTAAACTCTGGGTCTTCAATGAGATGGTACTGTTGAGTGTGGAATCGATACAGGTCGAGAAGATACTGGGGCACCCGTGCCTCCTCACTGGGGTTGGGGTGTGACTGAAGGCCCAGACGGTTCAGCAGGAGGTTCTGAATGGTGTGGGCCAAACTAGGCTCTAGAGGGCTGGCCAGGTTTCCATGAGTCTGACTGGGATCCTCCTGGTGTCCTGATGAGGCTTGAGGTAGCAGCAGGATCATCAGAACCAGTAGGCTAGCAGGGAACATGTTGGACCTATGAAGAGAGCGGTAAAAAGATGAGCCATTTTGAGACTGCTGAAGATTATGTTTGTTTTTCTTTTCTGTTGTGGACCTCATTGACTTTCATTAAATGAGAAAATTTTGGGGTGAACTATCCACAAAACCTGTCTTGAAAATAATGTAATGTAGTGAAACCCATTTACCATGGTAGTTGACCATTTTAGCGTTAGCCCTTAAGTCTTTGATTTCCCTTATATGGCAGGTGATTTAATGCAGGTACTTTGGTTTGTGGCATGGCAAGGAACATTCACTCTGTGTTTTTGTTGTTGATTTACTGGTTTTTGTTGTTTTGGAGACGGTAATCGCAGAAACAGCACCATAAGGAAACTACAGTAAAGTAGTTTTACAGAGATCATGGCCTGTGGTGTTTGATTTAGAGGTCTACAATAGGCCTGTTAGACCAATTCATTAGGCCTGTGTCTCTCAAGTTAATTTACCTGACAAATGAGAATAACCTAGGACATCCATCATTGGTGTACTGTGTTCTTGAAAAGCACATGCCTAACTTACAGTACATTCAAATCGATATTGCATTATACTAGGCTTTGTTATGCTACGTTATATTAAATTGCATTATTTAATTTACTGTTTCTAAAATGGGCGCGGTCATTTTAGGATGGTCGTGACTCGTGAGGCATATGTTCAATCTAACGTTGATGAAAGCAGATTTAAATTTTGCAGTTTGATTATGTGTCTTTGTTGACGCCATGCCGGTGACCCAAAGAGAGGGACTGGTTGTCATTTGTGTGTCTAAAACAGTTGCTTGACAATAATCACTAGGCTAAAAGTTTACAGATTGTGTCTGCACTCTAATGTTTATGGTTGTGACCAACTTAAAGTAAATCACCTTTCAAAAGTAATTTGAGACTGGGAGGTTTAGTGTTGCGATGGTTTATTGCTTGTTTTTTTTTTCTTCATAGATTTATCCCAGTCATTCGCAAGTCATTTTGTGAGCTTTTGAAGAATAAAATAAAGCAACAAGCTTTTATTCATCAAGTTATTCTCTGATATAGTATGCAATATAGAACTCAAAACGGAAGTAGTCAGAATTTGTACAACTTTCATTTGGAAAGTTTCCTAGCAAACAAATTTAGGTTCTGGGAACATTCTTGGAACATTAGTTTTTGGTTCCCAGAACGTTCCTAGAACTTTCCCTGAAGGTTAGGGGAACATTCCCGGAACATTCTCCTTACCTTATAAAAAATGGAAACTAAAGACAGAACTCAAAGAAGAAGCAGTCAGAATTTTTACAACTTTCATTTGGAAAGTTTCCCAGCAAACAAATTTAGGTTCTGGGATTGTTCTGGGAACATTAGTTTTTGGTTCCCAGAACGTTCCTAGAACTTTCCCTGAAGATTAGGGGAACGTTCCCGGAACATTCTCCTTACGTTATAAAAATGGAAACTAAAGACAGAACTCAAAGAGGAAGCAGTCAGAATTTTTACAACTTTCATTTAGAAAGTTTCCCAGCAAACAAATTTTGGTTCTGGGAACATTAGTTTTTGGTTCCCAGAACGTTCCTAGAACATAAAAATAACATACATGGAACGTTTCGTGGACAATTCGGGAACGTTGGGGGAACGTTCTGTGTTTGCTGGGTTAACATAACTTGTAAAGTCTGAATCTGGGCCTTGTCTATGTCACTGTCAGCCGCTCTGTTACCTGAAAGGAAAGACTGGCACACACATCTCCATCGTTTCAGTAAAATCTAATTTTTACATTCACATTTAGCTGACGCTTTTATCCAAAGCGACTTACAATTGCTATTTATGTCAGAGGTCGCACGCCTCTGGAGCAACTAGGGGTTAAGTGTCTTGCTCAGGGACACATTGGTGTCTCACAGTGGATTCGAACCCGGGTTTATTACACCGAAGGCATGTGTCTTATCCACTGCTCCATCACCACCCATAATTTTAACCATACCTGTAACCATAATTGTTAATAGCTGTCATCCATTAGTGGCAAAATCTTCTCAAAGTGAACTTTTCTTTCAACGCTAAGCCTACTTAAGCCTTCAAAGGGTCCTTTACAAATATGGTGGAGTTTGCAGGAGGTGTCTGAAAGACAAACTCGCAAATGGTTAAATCAGCCATCAACAGCTTTGACTTTGAATCCAAGCCTGGCCTGTAGTCCTCCCTTATCACTGTAAACACACATTTTGTCTGATCTTACAAACTGAGGGATGAGTGGTTTTAAATGTATCTAAGGTTTTATCCAAGAAGACTCTTCGACAAGGTGCTGGGTGGTCTCACCGGGGCCAGACACACTTACATCTGAGTCAAACTAAGTGTTCTTTTGATGTAGAATCTGCTCAAGTCAGGACTTGCTGAGCAGCGACTCCTTTGGGAGTCTAGGATAACCCTCAACTACAGGTGTTAAAACGCACCGGAGAAGCGGATGAATACCGTCCTCTCGCTGTCCTCTGTCCCCTCCCTCTTGCTCACACTCATTCACCAAAGTCCAGCCAAATCCTCTAAGGACACACAGGATAAGACAATCCCCCACGCCCACAGCATCCGGCAGTAAAGTAGATTAAGTGGCTTTTACCCATCCACCCGATTGTCCCGCCCAGTGGGACCTCGCAGAGGTGTAGCTTCCCATCTAAAACTTCATTAGACTCCTTCGCTTCTGTCTTCCCCGCAGTCCCTCCCACCCCATGCTGCATGCGTGTCATTGTTTCTGTTGTGATTGGATTCCACACTTAATAACTTCCTCTACAGGGAGAGCGCTAATCAGATGGAGGAGGCGGAAAGGGGCGTTTTTTAGACCCCAGAACAGACGGCAAGGGGTGACCCCGGCAGAGGAAAGGTCGGCCAGACTCGTGCCATTACCAGAGCGATGTGACTTCTGACCTCAGAGTGGAGGGCAGGGTGTCCTTGCATCCACTTATCTCGTTCAGCTTTGGTTCCACATTTTTTCCCCTATTTTTATTCTTCTTATCAGTTTTCTTCCTGTAAAGCAGGACTTCCAGAATTGATATATTGTTACATAGTTCTAGGAAAGGCCAGTTCTCTCTCTCTCCCTCATGTTTCCCCCCGTTGGATTTACCCAGAAGTCAGCAGTGAAGGGCCATAGGGGTCAATGGTGCCTCTGCTTGTTGCTGATTTATCCTCCACCGCTGTCTTCGTGTTTCACATTTCACTCCGTACCCCGATCCCTCCGCTCTCCTTTCCTGTTGTTCTTCCTTTCGTTCATTCCCTAGACTGCTTCTCCCCAGATCGCCCCTCCCAACACATTTTATCATTCTGTTCAAGAGGGAGCACTTTACTTTTTTTGGATGCAAAGGGTACCCACATTAAGTTTGAGCACCTAAGGTATGGGAGAAGTCACAAATGGTCGAGCTGCGCCTCTGTTTGGCTGAATTAAAGAGATGAAATCATTAGAATAATATTGCAGGTAGGCCGTAGAGCGGTTTTATTGGGGGTAAATTAGCACAGACCTGTAATTTATCCCAGCTGGACCGATTAAGAGATAATGACAGCGGTCCAGACCTCAGATTGTGCCCCATAACATTCACTGGAACGGACACACAACAGACTGAAAGACACACTCCAGAACTCACTGATACTGCTATAGAAACATACACAAACACACACCGTGAGCAGCTTGCCAAAAGTTCAGCTAAGAACAGACTCAAGTGGTCTCCAAGGATGAGTAGAGTAGACCAGACAAGACGAGACATTTCCTCCCAGAATCCTCCCCTAACCCCCACATAACTTTCTGTTATCAATTTGACCATTTTGGCGGTCCTGAAACACTCAGACAGTTTGGATTATTATCTGGCAAACGCTGAATGATCTATTTTAGTGAACCCAACATTGTAACCTCCTTAAAAACGTACTTTTTAAAGCTCTGAACTTCCCCTTTTCTGCCAGATTGTGTCTTTTTGATTTATCCAGTTATCCAGTATTGGTTCTATATTTTATCCCCCAAGCCAAGGCATCTACATCTACTCTCTATCTCTTCTTCTGAATGCTCCAGCAAGGAGATCTTCGCAGCTTTTGCATGCTTTTTGCTTTTCATGGAAACACTGATCTGCCTGTTTCACATGTTCTGAGGAAGCATCTCCGCTATGAATCTGTCATTGGGTTTGGAGAGCAATGCATGTGAATTTTTAGCTCAGAGCAGGGGAACGTTAAATGAGTGGTTGGTTGACGTTCGAGTGAGTTTAATCAGATTTGAGTCACACATTGCAGAACATGGCGTCTTGTTTAGTATCTAAAAATCCTTAAAACAAGATATATTGACTCGAGAAGACGAATTGTATAAGATAAGACTTATTTTTGTATGATTTGTGCTTAAAACACAAAGTAATATGCTATTTGTAAGAAAATAGTTCACCCAACTATGAAATGAAATGAAATGAAACCTGTATGAATCACAAAATAAAGATATTTTGAAGAATGTCAGTAACCTTGATGGGCCCCCTCTCAACTTCCATAGTATTTTTTTTTCTTCTTATTATTTTTTAACAGTCACACTGTAAAAAATATTTTCAAGATTTGTAATCACAACATTTTTCTTTTCTCAAATCAACTTAATTTATTTAGTTCAGATAACTTATTATTTTGAGTTTCTGATGATTAAATCAATCTCCTTCATTGTAGTTCAATCAAGTTAAAATTTTAAGACAACCAGGTTACTTAATTTTTTTAAGTTAAACCAACAATATTTTTTACAGACATACAAACCAAAATAGTACAGTAGCAAACAATCTAGTAATTCCTTAATTCCAGAAGTGAAATAAAAGTGTGTACGCGTAAACAAAGTAACCATTTATTATGTATTACCATCTTCATTACCAACACCCCTACCACTCCTCACTACTAATATTGTATTACTCAATTTTTATTGTAACGATTGCAAAAATATTTTATTGTAAAAATATTAGGTATTAAGGTATTTTTTTCTCTTCTATTTACAAGTGAAGTCAACGGGCCCCATCAACTGTTTAATTACCCATATTGTGTTTAACAGAACAGAACTTGAGGGTGACAGAAGTATCCCTTTCATTCAAGATATACATTTTTAAGCTGCAAAATCAATTTGCATTCTATAAACCACGTTTAAACTGGAAAACAAGACCCGTGAGCCAATATATAAGTGACGTTGCAAGCATCAAGGGTAGTACTCACGTCCAGGTGAAGTGGGAGGTGTGCAGAGTCCATGGTTTGTCCTTGAGCTCCAGCGTTACAGACCCTCTCCTCTCATTCGCTCCTGAGGACGGAGTGGACGGCGTCTGCCTCTGCTGGATTCACCTCTCCAGCTTGTCCTCAGGCACTCATCCTGAAGTGCACTCTTTAAAAACATCCACTGGTTTTCTTGTGGCTGACTGGATGCCGTTCTTATACCAGGACTAGGATGCAAAATAGCAGCTGAGGGGAAAGAAATAATGAATTGTAAGTTTGTGCCGGCTAGTTTTCCTCTGACTTTCTCCCTTCCTCTCTGAATCTGTCTGTACTTCTCTTTTGTGCTCTCCTCCCCTTTTTCCTCTCTCGCTCTTGCTCTCTCTCTCTCTCTTTTACCAGCTGGTAAACTCAGTTAAACTCTAATTGACTTTCCTGTCCATTTGGATCCTCCCTGATAGTGATGTCACCAATGCCCCCTCCCTCCACCCACCCACCTCTTCAAACGTACAACACACACACACAAACAAAGATAAGGTCAGGGCTGCTTTGGATACACAGTATAGGTCAGACTGCCATTTGCAACTTTGCATTCGGGTCTAAATGTTATTTCTTTTGCAGGAAACGAGAAAAAAAAACATGAAAGATAAAGTCGAGCACACAATGGGCGGCACAGCCAGTTGATCTGACATTATCTGAGCGAGTGTTTACTCTGGAGTGAGTCACGAAAGGTGAAGGAGAACTAATGATGATACAAGATTAATTCACTGTCACTGGTGCTAATGAACAGCCAGAGGGTGCCAGGAAAACACATCTATCACCACGAATTGAGAGAGAGGGACGATAATAAGTGCGAAAGGAACTAGGAACGAGACAGGGAGCAAGGTGCACTCGTCCTTCCGGTGGGGTGGACTGCATTGGTATGCATCTGGCAGGGCAATGAGAAAATGTCTGTAACCTCACAAGCATCGTCTGACAGATTGGATTGCATCTGTTGAATCAGTTGAAACACCCCCTTCTCAACACACACACACACACTCGTACAAGGACACTGCTTTCCAGAATCTTCTGTGGCATAGGAGTTTTGTGTCGGACGTCAAGTGCAAGTCAGAGTGAAAATCAGACATTGAAATTCATTAAGATGTATGTGGAGCTGGACACTGTTATGACGTTTGTTTGTGGTGACTGACTTTTAGAATTTCGAATTTGTTGTTAATCTGAATTCTAAAATTCTCTCATTTGAATTGCACCTCGACTTTTTAGATTAAGTTCAAAATAGCAAACAGCCTAAAACTGAAAATTTTTGTCATTTTTCTAACTCCATATGTAAACTGCACAGGCACGACAATACGCAATTTTTTTTTTTTAACACAACAGCGTGAAAAACAGCCAACAAAACCCCAGAAATTGTCTTCACTGCAGGTTAAACCACAGTTAATGATGAAGTCAGGGTCATATTTTCTTTTATATTGTGTAGTTATAGTTTAATGTCATGCAACCTGTCCTATCTATAGTTCTCCAGACAGATTAATCTGCTGTAAAATGTCAA
The DNA here is from genome assembly GCF_016745375.1 of Pimephales promelas. The sequence continues at coordinate 2,047,984 of NW_024121499.1, forward strand.
AGTTCGATTGGTCTCACGGCCTAGATACGGGACGAGTTTTCTCCTCCCTTCCTAAATGCATTTTGCTTCGTTTTTGCCCTTTCAAAAGTTTAATGTTCACTGTAAAAATGAATATGCTTTATCTTGTTGAATCAATGCTATTAACAATTAAGGCAGTTTTGAAGGCAAAAGGAGGTCCCATTCGGTACTAAGAAGGTGTCCGGTGAGTGTATTTTTACTATATATGCCTCACTATTCCCCTGTAATCACGGCAATCATAGATGTATTTATTTATTTTATTTATTGTGGCAACAGATTACAAGCAAAATTGAACAAATTAATACTTAATCAAAATATTCCTTAAAAGTTAACCATTTAAAATGAGTAAAGTTTACACCAAAAATTAAACAAAAATATCTGAATAACAGAAAGATTAATTATTTTATATTATCTGCATTTTATATTGCCAACATTGAAGACACCCGATTTTAAGCAGAATCACTGAGAGTGAAAACCGTCATTTTAAAGCAACACTGATCACCATAATGGTGACTTAAACAGACTTTCTAAAAAATGGTTAACTTTTAATGCATTCATTTGATTAATTATTACTCAATTTTATTGTTAAATTTAATTAATAATATTGCTTGTAATCTGTTTTGTTTTTTTTTTTTTATAAAAGCGGAATTCATTTTTACAGTGTTGGAAAGACTCACCCAAAAGTTTGCTGTTGAGTGAGTGGGTTTGTCTAGAAATAAAAAGTGACTACTGTTGAATGATAAAAGTGAGGATCTTCCAGTAGACTTGCTCTTGGTTGATGTTCACAGTCTCTGTTTGAAACAGAGAGAGATGTCATCGGAGTTGGGAGAGTCTTCTGCATTCCGGCATGGGTGGGGCATCCTGAATTAATTCATTTATTTATTGGCTGTGGTGTGCCTGTACTGATCTGTGAGAATTTATTCACAAACTATTCTTCTCTGTTGTGGCGTGCTGTTTCTGGCTTGTGGCCGGCACGAAAAAAATGACATATAACCGAATGCAACCCTCAAATGTCACTGGAAATATTTCTTCTTAATCCCTTGAATCTTTGTTGTTTGACTGTCACCATCTGCTCGCTCAATAAACTTTTCTTTTACTTGTATTTTCAGTTTTAGCATATACTGGCACACTTTCCCAATCCATTGAATTACTTAGCATAGGCATTTAGGGAAACCACGGGAGATTTATTTTTTAACTAATCGAAATTTTGAATTCGTCCAAATATGGTAATCAATATGACCAATAATTCAATACGAACCGCTCTGTTTGGTGTCAGGCTGCCAAAACGGTCAAACAGCGCTCGTCAATTTCAAAAATAGCCGTTATCATCACTATAAAAAATGATTTATAATCACAACATTTTTTCTTTCGTCAAATCAACTTAGATAATTTATGTGGTTCAGATAACATAATATTTTGAGTTTCTGATGATTAAATTAATCTCCTTCATTGTATGAACTCACTTTTTCCATTTCAATGAACTTAACATTTTAAGCCAACCAGGTTACTTATTTTTTTAAGTTAAACCAACAATATTTTTTTACAGTGTAGTAATCACAACATTTTTTCTTTTGTCAAATCAACTTACATAATTTATTTAGTTCAGATAACATAATATTTTGAGTTTCTGATGATTAAATCAATCTCCTTCATTGTATTAACTCACTTTTTCCATTTCAATGAACTTAAAATTTTAAGGCAACCAGGTTACTTACTTTTTTTTAAGTTGAACCAACAATTTTTTTTGCAGTGTACATGACTCATGTCATGTATTTTGAAATTGACAACAAATTAAGCCCTTTTCGGCATATTAGACAGAGTACAATTTAGACTGAATGTGTGTGAATTTTAAAATACAAATATTTGGAAATAGTTCAAATGTTCAAAATTACTATTTTAACTATTTTCTCAGATTCTTTCTATATAGATTATAGTAGTATTTGCAGACCTTCATCTGAAAACTGAACCATTTGAAAACAGACAAAACTACAATTGCAATTAAATGAGCTGGTGCATGCTGGGAGTTAATCCGAGTTATATACAGGTGAGCAACTTTCTCTCTCTACCTTTTGACAAACATATAGGGTACTTTGCATTTGATAGAAATTCCAAAGTACGTTCTGAGATAAGATTCCTTTCTTTTAAGGTCATTGTTTGTTGAGAGAGAGAGAGAGAGAGAGATAGAGAGAGAGAGAGAGAGAGAGAGAGAGAGAGCGAAGGACAGAGAGAGGGATGAGATTAGGATAGGGGCGTCCCATACCTCTCATGAGCGAGACGATGAGAGACCAGCGGCTTCCTCTGAGTGTTAATCGCCGTTCTGCCAGCATATGCTTGGCTTCGCTACATTACATTACATGATAAAACACGGCTGGCCATTGCAGATATATAAAGACACACACTTACACATTGAATTGTCCTGATACTCCACCTCTCCCTCCTCCACAACACATTCCAATGATGTCATCAGTGTAAGTGTGTCATCACATGGGTAAATGTGCACCAGGGTGTGTTTGCTTGTGTAAATTTGTGTTCGGGTTTGTAATCATTGCCTGTGATTTTCTCAATAATCAGAAGCTAGACAGAGAGAACAAAGTGCATTTGGCCCTTCGGCCTTCACCTTGACCCTTACAGAACGACCCCCCTCAGCCTGACTGAGTGGCAAAAGATGACTGGATTTAATAAGGGAAACTGCGAAAATGCGACTAAAACGAACAATTTTATCAATTTAAACAAAATGTTGGACTCAATATAGTGTTTCTTACAACTCTATGGATATTGACATGCAGTCAGGAATCGTGTCGCCTGACATTTATGTTTGCCTGATTTCGACACTGGGGAAATAAAAGCAATATAGACCTAAACATAAAGCAAATTTGCCTGTGAACGCTTTATATAAATACAATATAGGTAGGTCTAAATCCGGCTGATCACTTATATCAGTGTTATATAGCCTATATCATCATATCGTCCAGCCCTAAAACTTTATAGTTTTTTGGGGTTAGTGTTTATTAAAAAACATCCAATAATGCAGAATATGCAATGATATATAATTGATGAGTTGTTAATATAACAATACAAAATATATGTGTATGGTTTTACAGCTAAATACAGCATATTGACACAAAATGATCCACCTTGTCCAGTGTTTCAATCCATTTGCTCCTATAGCAGTCTGTAAAAATATACCTCCGATTTTTTTGTCAAATCTAGTTGTACAGTCAATCGCAAAGCCCTTTCCCACTTTATATGTGTTGTGTTTGTTTTTCCCGGCATTCACACAAATAACAAATACAGCCGCTCAGTCTTTGTTGCCACTCACCGTGAGGAACTGCAGGCCGACGGTGACGTCACGCACATACCCTCTGAGGAATGTTTCCAGCATCTTGTTGAATCAATGCTATTAACAATTAAGGCAGTTTTGAAGGCAAAAGGTGGTCACTCTATATCCTCGAGACCCAGGCAGCCAAACGTTGTGCCTGAACACGTTTACGTTCATGAACTTGTTCATATTTTGGGTGAACTGAACGTATTGTTTAACTGCCTGTCCTGTCCTGATGAACATGTGAACTCGTTCATTCTGGTGAACTCTATCAGTTTAACTTCGTTCAATGGGGTGCCAGATTTCTATAGAGCCATCCAGGCGAACACCCGGCTAAAACTCACCCTAAACAGGACTTAATATGTAGCGAAAAAAACCCCAATCTGGCAACACAAGCCACCAGTGTCGCACCGCGGCCGCCGTCGACAAAGGCGTCGTATGATCATTTAAACGGATTTTATAACGAGGTCGGTGAGGATGGGAAAAATCTTGAATTTCTGTGCAAACTTTGAACTGAACTAGTTCATTTTAAAATGTGTGGACTGAACTTTGAACTAGTTCATGTAGAAAGTGAACTTCCCCAACACTGGTTGCCACTCCCACGTGACCTGCTGACTAGGTTGATGTCAACTTTTGTTGTTGTCATTGTTGTCATGACAGCGCACCTTCTCGTTCCGTGAACCTCTGGAGTTGTGAGTTTGGACTTTTTTTCGACTTTTTTTTTTTTTAAAACTGTTCCTGTGGTGTTGAGCAAATATAATTCCTGTTAATCCTATAATTTTATATTCTTATTGATTTAAAGTGAATTAATTGTAATAAAAAATAAATAAAATTAAATAGCTAAAGTAAATCGCAAGTGGAAGTGCATCTGTCAATTCAATGAATGTTCAAAATATTCATCTTTATTTAGAAAGAAATACACATTGGTTGGCCTATTCATGAGCATATATCAGCAATTACACATGTTTAGGGAATAGGGCATTTTTAATGTATGTGCTAAGGTATGTACTTTTTTTTTTTTGAACAATTATTCATGTACAAACAGTAAGGCAAAAGTAACAATTCTAGATATGGGTAAACCACTATCAGTGAGTCTGCCCGTGGGGTGGGGGCAACGCTGCGCCAAGCAGTGTCCCACATTGTCCCTCAGAAACATACCCCTTGTCCCCCCTTGGGCTTATTAGCAGGTGGTCACCCTACCGGTGAGTGTATTTTTAATATATATGCCTCTATTCCCCTGTAATCACGGCAATCATAGATGTAACGGTGTTGAAAACACACGCTCGCACTGTAATCACATATTCTTATCTCAACAGCCTCTACTGATGTGATCAACATTCTCAACACTCAGATAATATGGAAATAAATCTGCTCATTTCATCATATAGCATTGCTGTGAAAACGATTAAACTACTGTTAAACTGTCTCACTGTTTATCCTTCTGATAAGAACTCCAGTCAGGTGCCTTTTCTTGTAATTACCTGTCGTTTTTATAGTGATATGAGCTGTCATTCTAACACTCAATACATGACGATATAATCTAAAACTGTGTGCTCGGGCTGATATGCAGCCGTTTAGTCTAACCTTGTTGATTGCACAACCTCTACTTCTCGTTCTTCGGTGTTTGTGCGTGTGGCACGCGGCTGCAAAAGCCTCAGCTGTCAATTTGTGCTCATAAACGATAATCCTGCAATTAGCCGTTATCTAGTGGTCTTGTTTATCAGCGGTGGAGGCAGGAGGAGCATAAAGCATGGGCCGGCCCCGGGGGCGAGGAGGGTCGCAAAACGAGACGGATGGTTTTTCAGAAGAAGAGGAAGATTAGAACTAACAGGAAGAGCGCTCTCCTCTGTTCATGTAAACGTGTCTGGGTGACTGGACGGCTGAAATAAATAAATCGGCCTTGAGGGAGATGTCCGAGCAGCGGTGGAATTTTTCCCCCCCAAAAAAGAAAAAGTTCCGTAACACACACGCATACACACACAAACCCATGAGAATCCAAACAGGAACACCTGTGATTCCCTCCACCACATCCATGATCCGTCTCCATGACGACCATCCATATTGTGTGTAAACAGTTTACAGAAGACAACAGGACTGAACGAGGGAAGATAAAGAGAATTCACTTGTCTGAGGCAATCTATTGTTATTCTACCCATTCATCCATTCATGCATCCATCCATATTGAACTTATTCCACCTTTGATGATCTTTACACAATTATTGAATCAACACTGAACTGATTTCAACTGTATAATGACTGTTTACTATTGCCTTTTTAGAGCCGCTGGTAACACTTTACAATACGGGTGCACTAATATCCATTAATTCATGCTTAACTAATGCACAGATAATCATGAGTTAATGCATAACTAATGAAGAACTAAACCATTAATTAATGATTACTGCATCAACAACTAATAAAGAGTCTATATGATTAATAGATTAAGTAATATATGAATTGCTATAAATTCAATGTGTCATTGTGTATTAATTCCTTAATAACATATTTTATTAACTAGTAGTGTAAATTAATGTGTTAATTACGACAATTAGTCAAAGCTGTGCACTTCAACTTCCAGTTGTCTGCTTTAATTAATCATTAGCTAATGATTTGCAAATGTATCATTATGTTATGACTTTACTTGATGGGGCACATCATTATTAACTAGTCATTTAGTAATTGTAGTAATTTGCACATGAATTTGCACTAACAATGAAGTAATTAATCATGTATTAATGCATATTAGTGTACCTGTCATATTATCTGTAGGTTGAAATACAAGGCTTTGGCTCATTCTGGTAATTAACATATTAATTAACACTGTTAGTTAAAAAATTAGTTATTATGGAATTAATCCACAATTACATATTTAATTCAAAACAATTCATGTATGAACTAATACATTAACCTTACAGACTCTTAATTAGTTCCTAATGTGGTAATCATTAATGAATAGCTTAGATAATCATTAGTTACACATTAACTCAGTATTATCTGTGCATTAGTTAAGCATGAATTAATGTTTATTATTGCACCCGTATTGTAAAGTGTTACCGAGCTGCTTTACAGCAGAATTGAATTCTGTTTGCATCATTGAATCATTATTTACCTGTTTATCACGTAAAGGCCCTCTCCCACTGAGTCCGAAATTCGCGTCCGAAATTTTCGCACGTTTAAAAATAAATACGACCTCATGTTATGTCAATCACGCCTGCACACTGCCTCCGAAACTTTCATCCATCATAAAAAAATTGAATCGATTTTCTACGATTTTCGCATCCGTAGTAAACAGTTTAAATGGTGTTTTGACAATTCCGAGCCACTGAATCACGAATACGAAAAAAAAAAAACGCATACGAAAATTTCGGACTCCTTCCTTTGCAATGGCCTTAAAGCTGCTTTGAAACAATCTGTATTGTTCATAAAGATAGTGAAGTTCCAGCCCGTTCTCATCCCAAGACATCATCTAACTGACGCTTTTGACCATACGTTAACATTCGACGTTTTAGGGTACCCTTTAACGTCAGTTAGATGATGCTATCTAATCCTAACCCTACCCCAGACCTAAACCTACCAACTTCATCAAGCTGACGGTAAAGGTAAAGCTTCAGTTGGATGACGCCCTAGGATCGTCATCTAACTGACGTTAAAACGTTGGAAATTGACGTATGGTCAAAAGCCTCAGTTAGATGACGTCTTGGGATGAGAATATGTTGTAAATTCACAACGTAACCCTAATCTAATCGCTCAATTAACTGGCCCCTAACACGATTCAGAGTGCGATTGATGTGTTCACATATGACCAAACGAACCGGGCCAAAAGGGAAACGCCCCTTTGTTTCGGAACAACGTCTCCAATTGATCCAGGTGTGAAGCTGCTTCCTTGAGCCACTCCATTGCGTACAGCAAGCCAAATACGCTTAACCTTATTAGCTCAAAGATTATATGGGCAAAGGAACTCATGAAATATTAATAATAATCAGAACGAACAATTATTCTGCCAGTTAAGTTAATTTATTGGCAATTTATGCTGGCGAATGCACACTATTCTGTATAATATTATTATGATACGATTATGAAGGACCACAATGGAAACAAGCCCTTGGGCTTTCTTGTGTTTTTATCCTTTTGAACACTTCATGTTGATTGTTGTTCAATAAAGTTTTCAATCAATTCAATCAATCAATATGTGGGTACGAGCTCATCCAGTCAGAATTCAGAGCTGTGCTAATGATATTGTAAATAACACAACAGTGTGCAACAGAATCTCACTTTCCTTCTGTAAGCTGGGATATGTTATGATAACTCTATAGAGACTGTAGACTCTCTTGCTGAAAAGTGTAAATCATCAGTCTCTCTTTTGTCCTCATGGGTGGCCTCTGGATTTAATGCACATTGCCAGAATCTGCCATTGGATATCGGATGGATATAGATTGCTCTCTAAACACATGGAAATTCAGCATAGTTTGGACATAGTTTCCAAAAGAAAGTTGGGTATAACTCGTTATAGAAGTAAGAAATACTAAAAATCAACTGGCGATTGAAGTTTTCTTGGAAACTGTGTCCTTGTTCATGCAGGCGTGCCAGAGAGCCGATGGAATATGAAACACTGCAGCGTTTCAGTCTCAGATCTCCAATCCTGAATCCCATTGAAAGGATGTCAGTCTAATCCAATATCACTGGGATCAGGCGGCTTGTGAAAAACATCTCAAGTCGAGAAGATGATGTTTCATCTTCACAGATGGGGGGATAAAACACGAACAACCGAGATAAAAATGACAGAAGGCAGATCGAGGGGAATGACAGAGAGGGAGAGAGAGAAACAGCAGGTCGTAATTCACAGCGGAGCAGGACAGACGGGTCCACATTGCTGGATGTGTTATTTATGTCTGGTGTGGAGGCAGGGCCTTGATCCGGGCCAGATGTGGACGGGTTATAGAGGAAAAAGGCCTGCAGGTGTTCAGATGCACATTCACAACACCTGTGCCCAGCTGACCTCCATGCATCCACAGGTCACATACGGGGCCTCCGAAAGGTCAAGATGAGAGCCTGTCCCATGCAAGACACACGGACCACAGTCCTAAAACAGGTGCCTGTGTGTTAAAGTAACACAATGTAGTTTTTCAACCTTCATAATATATTTCCAAGACCCTTGTGATGGTGCATCGACTTACAATAGGTTAAGTGACACGTTTGCCATAGCCTGTTGTGGTCTGTATCGCTTTTACTGGCACTATGTAACTTCGGATTTCGGGTTGTAACCGGAGCACAAAAAGAACTACAAAATTCGAATGCTTTATGGCATATGTCACATCCCCCACCTCTTTCCTCAAATTGTCTGTGGCTATTGCAGACATCTCCCAAGAGAGTCTCCCGCATATTGATAGCGTCTCCCTGATGCCCGCAAATTAGTTCTCCCGGAATCTAGATCGCGCATGCGAGACAGAACTTGCGAGTGTGCCTCACGAAAGCTAGTCAACCCCGATCCACCGCCACCTCCCCCGGTCAACAATCCAGTCACCAAGATATCCCTCCCTGAAATGACTTCTTGCAGGTTGGGATGTCTGCCATTGTTGATTCCAAAGCTGTTGCTGGGATAAACAGTAGCTGCGGTAGGCTAAATTATTTACAACAGCGGAAATGGACAATTCCACTTCCAACCTGTAGGGCGACCGCAGAGGAAAAGTTCCTTGGTGTTGCTTTAAAGTCCAGTTAAATTCCCAGCAAGCAATTTTGCGTTTAAAAGACGTCTAATAGCCATCCAAACACAACCCTGATGTCTAAGCAAGAACAAGGCAAAATTTGGGCTGTCAGTGACGTCTAAACCATCGCCCAAGTCTATTGTCATCAATTAGATAACAAAGAAATGACAAGAGTGAAGAAATGAAACTAAACACCTGTTTACTTTGCTTACAGGATGGAATATCAAACATCCCGCAAATTATTTTGGCTAAAACGACAGGTAACCAAATTCAAGGTTATTTTGGCTAGAAGTGGGTTACACAAAGGCGGACTATATCGGGTCTATAGTTAACTTAGGTGAAAGGATGGCTATTGCTTGCTGGGTTGCATCACAGATGCTGCACAACAGAGCAAACTCATCATCTGTCAGAAGACTAAGGGACTCGCGTAAGTCCATTATTTTGAGGTCTTGCATCACTCGGGTTCATTTCGTGACAATGATCGGCTGACTGTACATTCTCTAAATTGTATGTGCAATTGCCTACGTTGTTACACAACATATCTGGAAAATGTGGAACCTCCCCCAAATGTTTTCATGGCCCTGATCACAAGTGGACAATGCTAAATACATGTTTAAACAGGGTCTAAGAGGCTGTTTACACGACACCGTTTTCAACTAAAAACGTAAATCTTTCTGTTTTGGCCATTCATTTACATGACAACGGCATTTTTGGAGCCTGAAAACACACTTTTGAAAATGGGTATCAAAGTGCAAGTTTCTGAAAACTGTCTCTGTGTAAAAAACAAAATGCTAATCTCTGAAGACGATAATGCCTACTGACCTCATGCGTGAACATTATGGGAAGCATTCTTAGCCAGACGGGATCGGCTGAAGACCCAACATGACATCATGACTTTTGCGTAACGCCACTTTCAATTCAAGTGGCGTGTTATCTATACGCATTTTGAGCTAAACGCTTGTATGCGTGTATGTCTACACCGTTAAATGTCCAAGTGATTCCGCGTCTATGTACACGCCGTTAAATGTCCGAGCAAAATGAAGAAAAATGTAGATCTACATCTGGGGAGCGATATTTTTTTACTAGGATGGTAGGGGAACACTCATAAATGCTATTAACCCCAGTGATGGGTAGGTTTAGGGACAGGTTGGGGTAGTTCATGTATTTATATATACAGTAATGTGACGTTAAGTCAACGGCGTTCACAAACACGCTGAAATGCGATTATGCGTGTTGATAGCACGCCAAAAATGGAAATACGAATTGGAGTGTCATACATCAGTCTGGAAGACCGTTTTGTTTGAAGATGAAAAGCATACCAATCACAATGTTCTCTCACCATTCCTGATCAGAAAGCAGATCAGCAATTAAAGCTGCTGCTCTTTACGCGTTCATAAGTAAATTGCGCTAGCTTATTTTGTCCATTAGATCGAAAGATCTGAAAGAGCCCATTCATTTACCCGCTCATAGACCCTCCCCTAGAAGAAATCAGGACAGAAGTGGTTGAAAGTGGACAAAAGAGACAGTGTGTCCCCCTCGTTTACTTGTGATCCTTAGTTATTGTGCAAATTATTGTACTTTGTTTTTTGCTCTCCTAATTTGGTAAGTATGAAAAGAAAGCAACCGTGGATTGACATGACAGTAACACTGATATGTTGCCTGTGGCTTATTATTATTTACAAATATTTGATCGACTGACCAATCAGACTCAAGTATTCCAGAGAGCACATGATTTACATGGAAGGGGTGCAGTGTTTCTTTTCCGTCAACCACCCACAATCCAGTTCAAGTAGACACTTTAAAAGAGCAGAAATAACAATTTATTGGAATTAAGCCGTTACATGATTTGCAAAATTAGGTGCTAAAATAAACACAGACAGCATTTCTCCCTCCAAATCTAGAGTCTCATTCGACTGGATGAATATGAGTGTACGTGTGTATGCGTATCTGTATATGTCTTCAGTTCCTTATCTAGACCGGGTGTTTATTCAGATTCAGACTCACTGATAGGATCAGTAAATACGCTGGTCGAGAGAGAGACGTGTCCTGGGACCCTGCCAGCCCATCCCTCTACCTCTCCATCTTCCCTTATTTTGTCTCCTTCCCATCTCCCCCTTAATCATCCTCCGGAGTGCAGACAGATCCAGTCCCTAATCACGAATCCCGCCGCTCTTCCTCTTCTCCCCACCCGAGAGTGATTTGACAGCTCAGAACAGACAATGTCAAGTCGGCCCTACTTAATTTGGGATGGAGACGGAAGTGCCGGTGTCCCACGGTGACTCTACTGTGAGCCGGCCTGATCATGACTCACACGCTTTGGCTGATGAAGGTCGGTGACCCCAATTTGCGAGAGGGGGCAGAGATGGGCGGTCACGTCTACGTCAGCGGCGCGACTAACGGGTGGATGTCCTTGTCCTGACTGACGTAAATCAAGCACTGGAGAAAACCGTCTCAGAGGAAGGGAACAAACGGTAAAAGAAGAGAGAAGGAACAGTGTGTGTTGTTTGAGTCGTATAAGTCGAGATCTATTGTAAAAGCCACTGAATCAAAAGTCCACTTGTTTTAGAAGTAGTTTTGTACGTTGGTTTCAAACTCAAGACCTTTGAAATTAGAATATGTTTTTTTCCAAAGTAAGATTCCAGTATTATCATAGTTTTGCCATTTAGCGGTTGAGCACACATTCTAGTTTTGGTATTCCAGCTATGAACATTTTTTTAAACCAGTTCAATTCTCATTTTCCCAGTATTGATACACCGATACCAGCTGAGATTTCTCCCTCTCTTCCGTTCTGCGAGTGAGTTGATACACACTGCACTGTGTATTTTAAAGGGGGGGGGGGTTGACTGCGATTTGACTTTTTTGATATTAAATAGTGTGTAATGTTGCTGTTGGTGCATGAACAGTATCTGCACAGTTGCAGCGCTGAAAGTTTAGAGTAAGCAGAGATATCGTCTTTTAAAAATCAGGAAGTATATTGCCTACAAAAACGAGTCGATTGGGACTACAGCTGGGTTTTAGACGTCACTGACCCATACATTTGCATCAACCCTCCCTCCGGAAAATGCAAAAAAGGGCATGGCCGTATTTCTGCGGCTCGTCGAGTGTGTTGTGTTCACCCGGCTGTCCCGTCTTTGTTCGGGCGGATGCTATACGGATGCTATACTTCCTCAACAATGGATACAATTTATGTTTGATTATGTTCCTGAAAATGACAATCGTAATCTAGGTCTCTGTGCTGCGCATTTACAAAAGACATCTTCCAAAATCTCCACGAGTTCAACACCGGATTCAACAAGAAACTGTTACTAAAACATGAAGCAGTTCCGACTTTAAAACCAGAGGCAGCAGTTGTTGGGCCACAACCTGTAAGTAGGCTAAGACTAATGTATTTGCATGTATAATTCCATGTATAATTTAATTTTTTTCAAATACCAGCGCTGGCTTTATAGCCACTAGGCTATCAGTTATGCTATTTTGTTTCTACGACAAACGCGTACGACCTGCATTTTGTATAAGTACTAATGTTTTAAACGTATTTTTGTATATGCTTCATGACGTTATTTTCGATTTGATCAAGAACGTAAACTTGCCAACGCTGTTTGTGTTTAACATTAGAAGCCAGTCAGATGCTATTGTTTCCAGTCAGATGCTATTGTGTAAAACAAACGTGTATAAAGTCAAAAAACGTAGCAAATTATCATTCAGAAACGTTTAGTAAGAGCCGTGTGTGTGTGAGGTTTGCTTGACTCGATTCATCGCGGCTTTCTCGGTCTGATTCTGCCTCAAACTGATACTGCAGTTCGACACTATTATTTACATCTGGACCGGAGCTCATGACATGCACGTTTCGTGCATTCCAAGGTAATGGGCGTTAACCTTCCAGACAACGTGAGCGACAGATTGGCCAATCACAACACACCGGCCCAAACTAACCAATCTGAGCCCACTACGTGTTTCTGAGGGAGTGTTTTCATAGACTCATGAAGTCATACAGTCGTTCAAGGACAGAGGAGAACGCGGCTGACAATAAAGGTGAAGTTTTTGAAAAATACGATTTTTAAAAAAAAGAAAAAACACGAATACATGTTATATTGCACCCCATAAACACAAACATGCAAAGAAAAAAAGCAGTCAACCCCCCTTTAATGAGTCTGATGCGCTGCGTATTTCAGAGTTCATTTACACATGATCCATGTTTTCAGCATCTCAGAGTGGCTCGCTTCACTTGTTATATGTATATATATCATTATTGTTTTACCAACGTCTAACGTCCCCTGTCTCTTGCAGCGTCTCTTCTCTGATGATGTGGGCGGGGCAACCTGTCACTCACACGAGATCCACCAATAGCAAACCACAACAATCCAATCATTCCCTCACGGACAAATCAAGCCCCGCCCTACATTTGTTCTTGTTCTACAAGCGCTTGACTCGGATGTAAGAGTGATTAGAAGACTTTGTCATAGACCAAGCCATAGAAATACTCACTATGAGTGAAAAGGGCCTCAGTCTCACTTACTGTTATCATATCTGCTATTGTTCCACCCAGTCAAGATAATTGTGGTCATGAAAAAAGGATGAATGTTGGAGAAAGAGCGAGGAAGGGGAGGATGAGAGCAATGTAACAGGTTAGAGGACATGCGATGGGGGAATGGATTGTAATGAATGTAAAAATATGCACAGAAACTGTCAGCAGAATCTGTGCCAGAAAGAAAGAAGGACTCCTATAACATTTTTTATTTCATATTTGGCACAGGCCCACTTGTTCATTTGCAGTTGTTATTTATTACACTCCCTCATGCCATTTAAAACCTATATTACCACAAAACATCATGAGAGTCAATGATGACAGATTATTTTTTGTTGCATCAGCCATGCGTTATATCTCTTTGGTCATTAAAATCTGTTCTCTCTGCAAACATACATTACTTTGAGATATATGATTGACCTTAGAAGCAGTTTTCATAAAGAAAACACACAGACACACACACACACACACTGTTCCTTTGTGTAGCCTGTCCACAACATTCCTAAAGTGATTCAATGTAACTACTTGAATAAATTGAGGGAGATTAATAACGTGTTTTGACAGAAAGCCCTTAAACTGCCTCTCACCAGAGAAGAATGCCGTTCAGCATCAAAATGAAAATAACTCTGGCATGGCAGGGTCCCAATTTTAGGACTTGGACCAACAACAAATGTACTGGCTTCCAACAGGAAACCACTCAATAGATATTGCTTGTCTACTTCCTGTTTTTGTCTAATTAGAGAATTATTATAGCAAATTCTTAACAGCACTCATTGTCTGCCTGTCAGGCCTAATACTTTCAACATGAAACCCCCTAAAACCTGATCAATGAGGTCACTAAACACACACACTGATGCTTTTGCCTGAATCATTCTCCATGCAACTCACACCAGACGCTTGCATCAGTCGTGATATTATTCACGTATTCTTTTGGGGAAAATGATTGGATGCAAGATGAACAATGCAAAGCACGGGTGATATCGAAAAGGGTGACTTTCAGATTTTTAAAAATATTTTCCATTAATTCGATTACTTTTTTCTTGTTATGTTTAGTGTGTTTTACTTCTTTTTGTACATCAAGTTAAACTAAATGAGAAATGCTGTCTTGGCAACTATTTGCCACATCTTTAGCCTGTTTTGTCAGACCACACTCTTAGAAGAAATGGTTCTATTTAGAACCAGAAATGGTTCCATCCCCCGCTTCAAATATGGAACTCCAAAATGGTTCTATATAGAACCATTTTTTTGGGTAAAAAGTTCTATTGGCCAATATAGAATCCAGAGGATAGAACCTTTTAGGGGTTCCAAATACGTAGCGCTGATAGAACCTTTTCTTCTAAGAGTGCATTTTAGTTTTCGCAGACTGAAGAGATACTGACTCCATAGCCAGTTATCATGTTCCCATCGGATAACGCGTGGGAGAATGGTCAAGTGAGCCTCCCCATCAGAGAGAGTTTAATGTCATCTAAAGCAGCGCGGTCTCTCATTAGCACAATCTTCCTGTGTTTAATCCCAGAGGGGTGTGGGGAGAGACCCTCCACTTTGATTCAGATAAAAGCAGCTATCTCTCATCTCTTTATAATTAGGATCCGCTCTTGTGTCCAGTTCTTCCTGGCTAGACAGAGGCCGTGTGTCCCACCCAATCTCCACCTGTTTTGCCCAGCCGATGTGGCACAACAGCAGCGTGTCAGAGAGGAACACTTTGGAGTTTGCTAAGAGGAGCGTCTCTATTGCAATTGTTCGGATTTAGGCGCTGGCAGAGTTTCGAACAAACTCCTAATAATAATATTTAGTATGCATAGCACATTGTTTGTCTTCATCGTCATTTATGCTTCTTTTACACATGTTATTTATGTGGAAATTTGAATGTTTTACTCAGACTTTGTACCTTGTTTTCAATGGAATTTAAAAATTGTATTCCATTGAAAAATTGAAAAAATGAATGATGATGAAATGTGACATTATTATTTGGTTAATAATGAATTCGGGTTTCTGGAGTCCGAGACGGTGCGGGCCGCATTAACTCCTGCAGAGTCACAATCGCTGGAGCAGCTCCAAAATTCTTTGAAAGCAAGTTAAACAAACCTCGAGTCGGCAGGGTCGAGGGTGACTCAGACCGACTCTGGCCTTCAAAACACACACACACACACAAAAACCTCAGTCCGGCCCAGGTCAAAGGTTGCTCAGACCAACTCTGGCCTTCAAAACACACACACACACACACACAAACCTCAGGCTGGCCGGGTCAAGGGTGACTCAGACCGACTCTGGCCTTCACAACACACACACACACACCTCAGTCCAGCCCGGGTCAAGGGTGACTCAGGCTGACTCTGGCCTACACACACACACACACACCTCAGGCCGGCTGGCTTGAGGGGGACTCAGACCGACCCTGGCCTACACACACACACACACACACACCTCAGGCCGGCCGGGCCGAGGGTGATCAGACCGACTCTGGCCTACACACACACACACACACACCTCAGGCTGGCTGGCTCGAGGGGGACTCAGACCGACTCTGGTCTTCACAATGGGCACATAAACATCCCAAAGAGATGGAGCCAACCACTTACACATTACACACAGGCCGAGCAGAAGTGTAAAATGCTTCTATGAAATGCATTTATATTCATTCATCACTTCATATGATGTCATGACTGCAGCTGCCTGTGAATCACAGTGATGTTCAGATAATCTCAGAGGAAACGCTGGACTCCACTCGAACACAGAAATAGATGGATCGCTAACAATGCCGGGTGATAACGGAGAGTCGCGGGATGATGGACGATGGCGGGTTTCACATCGATCATGTGATCCCACTGAACACGTACATCGAGCTGTTACGCGCACACGTGACCTGAACGATTGTGTCCGTCCATTCAGCCGGCTGGTTTTACAGAGATGGTTCAGAGAGGGGCCGCTGGGTCTGTGATGTATTTTTGTAAGTTATCACAGACATGTTCCAGGAAGAGAGAGAGGGCTGCAAACAGGACGAACTGGAATGTGTTTCCTGCAGGCCAACGGCGCTGGACAGGGCAGATTTCTTATACCATCTCTGACACACACACACACACACAATCCTCGCTCCCTAAACCTCCAGCTCTCGGTCTAACACACTCTCTCTCTCTCTCTCACACACACACACACACTGGAAAAAAAATGCTGGGTTGTTTTAACCCAATTGTGGGTCAAATATGGACAAACTCAAACATTGGGTTAAAAATTGGGTTCAAATTTTAAAAAAAATATAACCCAATGGCTGGGTTTGTCCATATTTGAAACAACCCAGCATTTTTAGAGTGTAAACAAATTTATTTAAAGCTAAACTAAAACTTGCTTTCCAAACAATGCTGGGTTGTTTTAACCCAGAATTGGGTCAAATATGGATAAACCCAAATGTTGGGTTAAAAATGTCATTTTAAAATTTTAACCCAACTTCAACTTTGACTGTACATTTTTTAATTACATTTTTAATCCAAATTTGGGTTTGTCCATATTTGACCCAAACTTGGGTTGAAATAACCCAGCATTTTTTAGAGTGTGCATGGACACCTCTCTTATTCTGCATTTCCATATCCGTACGTTTGGATGCTAAACTATTTTGTATTATGTAAACTAGGCTTTATAAACTAAATCAATTTAAAGATAAACTAAAACTTGCACTCTAAACAATGCTGGGTTGTTTTAACCCAGAATTGGGTCAAATATGGACAAATCCAAATGTTGGGTTAAAAATGGAATTTAAAATTTTAACCCAACTTCAACTTTGACTTTCAACTGTACATTTTTTTAATTACATTTATAACCCAAATTTGGGTTTGTCCATATTTGACCCAAACTTGGGTTGAAACAACCCAGCATTTTTAAGCTAAACTAAAACTTGCATTCCAAAAAATGCTGGGTTGTTTTAACCCAGAATTGGGTAAAATATGGATAAACCCAAATGTTGGGTTAAAAATGTCATTTTAAAATTTTAACCCAACTTCAACTTTGACTGTACATTTTTTAATTACATTTTTAATCCAAATTTGGGTTTGTCCATATTTGACCCAAACTTGGGTTGAAATAACCCAGCATTTTTTAGAGTGTGCATGGACACCTCTCTTATTCTGCATTTCCATATCCGTACGTTTGGATGCTAAACTATTTTGTATTATGTAAACTAGGCTTTATAAACTAAATCAATTTAAAGATAAACTAAAACTTGCACTCTAAACAATGCTGGGTTGTTTTAACCCAGAATTGGGTCAAATATGGACAAATCCAAATGTTGGGTTAAAAATGGAATTTAAAATTTTAACCCAACTTCAACTTTGACTTTCAACTGTACATTTTTTTAATTACATTTATAACCCAAATTTGGGTTTGTCCATATTTGACCCAAACTTGGGTTGAAACAACCCAGCATTTTTAAGCTAAACTAAAACTTGCATTCCAAAAAATGCTGGGTTGTTTTAACCCAGAATTGGGTAAAATATGGATAAACCCAAATGTTGGGTTAAAAATGTCATTTTAAAATTTTAACCCAACTTCAACTTTGACTGTACATTTTTTAATTACATTTTTAATCCAAATTTGGGTTTGTCCATATTTGACCCAAACTTGGGTTGAAATAACCCAGCATTTTTAAGAGTGTGGACTCCTCTCTTATTCGGCATTTCCATATCCGTACGTTTGGATGCTAAACTATTTTGTATTATGTAAACTAGGCTTTATAAACTAAATCAATTTAAAGATAAACTAAAACTTGCACTCTAAACAATGCTGGGTTGTTTTAACCCAGAATTGGGTCAAATATGGACAAATCCAAATGTTGGGTTAAAAATGGAATTTAAAATTTTAACCCAACTTCAACTTTGACTTTCAACTGTACATTTTTTTAATTACATTTATAACCCAAATTTGGGTTTGTCCATATTTGACCCAAACTTGGGTTGAAACAACCCAGCATTTTTAAGCTAAACTAAAACTTGCATTCCAAAAAATGCTGGGTTGTTTTAACCCAGAATTGGGTAAAATATGGATAAACCCAAATGTTGGGTTAAAAATGTCATTTTAAAATTTTAACCCAACTTCAACTTTGACTGTACATTTTTTAATTACATTTTTAATCCAAATTTGGGTTTGTCCATATTTGACCCAAACTTGGGTTGAAATAACCCAGCATTTTTTAGAGTGTGCATGGACACCTCTCTTATTCTGCATTTCCATATCCGTACGTTTGGATGCTAAACTATTTTGTATTATGTAAACTAGGCTTTATAAACTAAATCAATTTAAAG
The DNA here is from genome assembly GCF_016745375.1 of Pimephales promelas. Next base: position 2,066,836 of record NW_024121499.1, read on the forward strand.
ATAAACTAAAACTTGCACTCTAAACAATGCTGGGTTGTTTTAACCCAGAATTGGGTCAAATATGGACAAATCCAAATGTTGGGTTAAAAATGGAATTTAAAATTTTAACCCAACTTCAACTTTGACTTTCAACTGTACATTTTTTTAATTACATTTATAACCCAAATTTGGGTTTGTCCATATTTGACCCAAACTTGGGTTGAAACAACCCAGCATTTTTAAGCTAAACTAAAACTTGCATTCCAAAAAATGCTGGGTTGTTTTAACCCAGAATTGGGTAAAATATGGATAAACCCAAATGTTGGGTTAAAAATGTCATTTTAAAATTTTAACCCAACTTCAACTTTGACTGTACATTTTTTAATTACATTTTTAATCCAAATTTGGGTTTGTCCATATTTGACCCAAACTTGGGTTGAAATAACCCAGCATTTTTAAGAGTGTGGACTCCTCTCTTATTCGGCATTTCCATATCCGTACGTTTGGATGCTAAACTATTTTGTATTATGTAAACTAGGCTTTATAAACTAAATCAATTTAAAGATAAACTAAAACTTGCACTCTAAACAATGCTGGGTTGTTTTAACCCAGAATTGGGTCAAATATGGACAAATCCAAATGTTGGGTTAAAAATGGAATTTAA
>NW_024121499.1:2072478-2189603 GCF_016745375.1 Pimephales promelas
TGTTGCCAAAACTATTAAGGAATCTTTGATTATAAAAAATCTGAATACAATTCTGAACATTGTAAACGTTTATTACAAACAACAGCATGAAAAACAAGTAACCAACGAGAAGGTTCTTTGAACCCATTAAACTTTCGTCATCATCGTCACACAACCACAACACGTGATCCAGCGCCCTCTGGTGGCTAAGCTCAACCCTCACAGCTCAAACGAGCATGAAATCACATCCTGGCATCGCAGAAGAGCTTCTTTCTGAACACCGAGAGGAGTTTCCAAACCAGACACATGGAAGTTCAGGACGTCGATATCCGAGGCGCCGAACCTCGCGCGCACGCGCACTTTCTCGTGCATGTTAAACTCGACGTGTTTGTCCGTCATCAATAAGAGAGTCCGCAGAAATCTCTCGCGCAGATCTGAGCGCAGTCGCTGCTCCTCTTCATCAACAGCTCCCGATGAAGATGAGGAGGAGAGTGTTGTGGGACAGAGAGCGATGAAGCGCGGGGAGTTCGGGTCGAAGCCTCGGCTATTCGGGTCCGGGCCGCGGGGAAGCCGGAGAACACTGACGGGAGTCTTCATACTGATCTGATTAAACAACACACACATCACGAACTTGCATATGCTAATTGTGACTTTACTTTAAAGATATAAAGTGGCATCCGTTGCCGCAACTGCTGTTTGTTTACGTACCTCGTTCAGTATGAGCGACGCGTTGTAACTGCATATATCCGGTTTTTGTTTTCAAAATAAAAGTCATAAAGCCGGGCAAAAAGAAGTCACTAGACAAGGCGTTATGAAATCAAAACGGAAAGTTCGTATTTTTTTTTTATGTGGAATATTGCAGTATTTATTATAAATTATATATGCATGCAAGATTGTTTTTCATATATTTTAAAATAATTATTTTATGGAGTAATGAGTTTGAAAAAAAAAAAAAAAACTAGGTGCACTCCTTCTACCATGAAAACAAAATAGACAATTTTTTTTTAACAGAATATTGAGGTATTTATTTTGAACGATTTATCCGTGCACATCATCATTTTTTTTTTAATTTATCTTGAATCTGAAAATCTTCCCCTCCCTCTTGTAGCGTCTCTTCTCTGATAATGTGGGCGGGGCAACCTGTCACTCACACGGGATCCACCAATTGCAACCCACAACCATCCAATCAAGTAAATGTGTTCTTTTTAAATTAAAAAGAACACATTTAAATTATTATTATTAAATTATTATTATTTAAAAATTTTTTACAGTTCTTGTTCCAGAGATACATCACAATAGGGGCTTTCGCACCGGAAGTATTCTTTAATAGTATCCTGACAAAACGTTGATGGTGTCAAAATATAAACTAAGTAGCCTATGCAAATTGTACTTTTTGTGATTCATAATCAGAGATATCTTACATCTTCTTTTTCGGCATTGTGATCATACAAGAAAACTTGGGCAAGACATTTGCCAGTTCACTGTAAAACTAAATATATAAAGACGTTGAGCTTTATTTCAAGGCTGTTTTGCTTGTTTTTCCATTTTTTTTTTTTTTTGAGAAGCAATATGAGAATATATATAAATATATATATATATTTTTTGCAACTTAATTATTTTGCTTGCGAAATATTTTGTCCACAAATGTAAAACTATTAAAGTTATCCCCATTTTTTCTCACTTTCAAAATGATATTAAGATCTACATCAAATCTTCACCTCTTGTAACAAAAAAGCCTCTTGTCCCTGTACCTCTGGCTCTTTTTCTTTATCTCATTATTGCAGTCAAATAACTTTTTGTGAAAATTGTTCAATACTATACTTTTGGGTAAATATAGAAAATATAGATTTATGGTTGCGCTCAGTCTTCCGGAAGACTGAGCAACCATCCGTTTCCTATTTTTGTTATATTTCCATATTTCAGTTTCAATGTTATTTCCTTTTTTCTTGAATATTGAGTCAACAATTTATAATAAAAGTTAATTACAGATTACAATAATTAACCATACTTTATTTATTTACAATACAATAACCAATACAACCAGACATTTTTACATCTTAAAATGATGCAAAAACAGGCTATAAGGAACTTTTTTTTGGTATTTATTTGTTAATGATATAACAATATTTAGAAGTTGAGTCCTATATGAATGCATGTTGAATGCAAGCACAAATGAATGTAGGAAGTGGCGCGTGAAAAAGCTTCCTACAGATGACTCATTTCTAGACTGCACTTTGAATTATTGACCCTGCCCATTTCTCATAACTGGGGGAATCCCAACAAAACACGAAGTTTGAATGGAAATCGTTTAGTTTCAGTTTTCTGTAACCCATCTCAAGCAATGCACTGACTGGACTGCCTATAGTAAATCCAAATCAAAACTACACCCTTTTCTTCCCGCACTTCCTCTTTTTGTAAATGGTCTTCCTATATTTGTTTTTGTTATCATCATGATTTTGTTAAACGGCCATAAGTTATGTTGTCATGTGCATAATGACGCATCCGACAGTGTGGACTTCCTCAAATATCTTCTGCACCAGAGCCTGACGACTTGATCTCTCTTTACATCCTAAAACAACCGTAAGTGCAAATCTACTCACTGTCGAACATTTTACCAGTTAATTATGCTTTGAATATGATAATATTCAATATATTTAATATATAACTTGCAGTATACTTCAAAAAATCACAAACTATTCAGGCTTTAAAAAAGTTAAAGTGATCCAGGAAAAAATGTGGAACTGATATCAACATTACGCAGACGACACTGTGCATGTCATACAGTTTCTTTCTATCGTGTGAAAATTACTGTTTCAATTGCAATTACTGTTGTGTGCATGGTGTACGGTGCAGTACTGTAGCCTACAATATTGCATGTGCTTGTTGTAGTTTATACCTTGAAAGGATGGAGAAGAATGGAGGAAACCCACGCCAGCAGCATTATGGGTAAGTCTTAGTTTTGTGTTGCAATGTCCTGTGTATCATACATAAAGGCAGAAGTTAATCATTATAAGGCAAAATAAAGAGTTTAGATTGTGATAGCGGGACCACAAGAAGATACCGACATTACGACAGCAAAAAAAAGTCAAAGGAACCAAAATTTACATAAAACTATTTTGAGCTGTATAGTCGTCGCTCAGGATATTGCGGAGCAAAACAGTGGACACATGATAACACTGTGTCATTATGGGACATATTACAACACCAATACAGTGATATACACATTACTGTAACTTGACCTTTTTTTTTTTTACTATTACTTGACCTTTGCGAATGTCTTTTTTATTTTTAATATTTATTTGGAACATGTGAGACTCTTTTCATGATTCATTGATGAATAAAATATTAAACAGCAGTTATTCAAAATAGAAATCTTTTCTAACTATAAATGAATGAATGAACGAATGAATGAATACATTGAACAACAACAATCCAGACAAAGTGTGCAAAAGGATAAAATCACAAAACACCCCCAAAGGATTGTGGTCCTTAAATAGATATAAATCTTTATTTTTTTTATTTTAACACATCCTTTCTGAATAAGTCTTAATTTCTTTCAAAAATAAAGAAAACAAAATACAAACATTTGAATGGTATATTGTGACATATCATATATATATATATATATATATATATGCTGTTATTTTAAACACTTTTTATTAATCAAAAAAATCCTAAAAAAAAGTATCAGAGGTTATAAAAAAAATTAAGCAGGACAATTTTTTCCAACATTGTTATTAAATCTCATGATTTCTGAAGGATTGTGTGACACTGAAAATTGAAGTAATGATGCCGAAAAATAACCTTTGCATCACAGAAATATTTTATTTTAAAGATATTCAAATAGCAAACCATTATTTTAAATTGTAATAATATTTAACAATATTAAAGTTTTTTTTCTGTATTTGTGATCAAATAAATTAACATAAAATAATACATACATAATAAAACATAAGAAAACAAAACAAAAACAACAACAAGCATTAGATATAGTAATGATCCCAAACTTTTGACCATCGGTACTTCATACATTTTATACATTATATGCAAAAATAAATGATTTGATAAATATTTAAAATACATAGAAACCAGGTAATGAAAATGCAGGCTTGTTTTAAACTTTGGGTCGAATATGGACAAACCTAGCCATTTTGGGTTATTTTTTTTAATTATATTTTAACCCAATGTTTGGGTTTGCCCATATTTGACCCAAAGTTGGGTTAAAACAACCCAGCATTGTTTAGAGTGCATGCGTCTGTGTTTTACATACACACTCTAAAAAATACTGGGTTGTTTCAACCCAATTTTGGGTCAAATATGGACAAACCCAGCAATTGGGTTACATTTTTAAATGACATTTATAACCCAATGTTGGAATTCGTCCATATTGGGTTGAAACAACCAGTGTAGAGGTTGATGATTCACTTGTTTTCCAGGCTGGTTCCGTCAGCGTTTTGGAAAGCAAAGGAATGAGTCGAACCAAAGCAAAGTAAGCACATGTTCTCAGGAGTGCTCATCTGGACACTCCAACACCACATCCATCTCCTCTTCATCCTCTTCCTCATCTACACCTTCGACGTCAGCGAAACCGTCCGCTTCAGAAAAGCCTCTTCCCTCAGTGCTCTTCTCATCCTCACGCTCATCTCGCAGATATGACGTGTATCTGTGTCACACTGAGAAGGACTTCGATCTAGCACAGAGTTTGGCCGCTTTCCTTGAAGATCCCTGTAAAGGCCTGCGCTGCTTCCTGCAGGACCGGGACTGTCCTCTAGGCGGCGCTGTGTCCACTGAGATCCTGCAAGCCGTGCGGGACAGCCACTGCTGGGTGCTTCTGCTCACCCCACACTTTCTGAAGGACGAGTGGTGCTTATATCAGATGCACCAGGTCCTGTGTGAGGGACCCATGTCCCAGAGGATCATCCCTGCCTTTATAAACATGCCCAGATCCCAGATCCCGCTGGAACTGCGCTACGTCTTTACTGTGGATCTGAATGCGAACAAAGAGTCTGGCTACTTTCAAGTGTACACGGCCGTGCTTCGATGTGAGTAGAATATTGTGTTGGTCTATATACAAATGATTCGGCGACTCTGTGTTTTTTGGATTATATATATATATTTTTTTTTAAATATCTAGGCTTACAGTTAAGATTTATGGACTGCATATAAAATTGCCATCCCTTTGGATTACACAGTTTTAACGTAATTATATACATAATGCATATATGTCAGTCGTACATAAATGAAACAGGTAAGATTTCTGTGATAGTACTGCATTTTAAAAACAATAACCACATTTATCAGTAATAAACCCAAGTCTGTTTCCAATCTCATACATTTCAACTGGCCATATTTTACCCACTTTCATACTTTTTAATGGAATAAATACAACAATAAACTGTCACGTTTCTGGTGTGTTAATACACTCAAGGAAGTGCGGACACAAAAAGACTTCAATCAAAACATATTGGACAGATATGCCTGGACAGAAAACTGATCAAAAACACTCGAAACATTTACATTTATGCTGAATTGAATAAAAATATTTTAAAAATTATTATTAATAGATGCAAATAGTTAATAATATGCCATGATTTTTTTTTTTAAGTGCAGAAATCTTATCTATTTCATTTATGTATGACTAATGCATCACATTATGTATATTAGTTTAATGTTATATCTGGGCCTGTGTCAGATTTATATTATAACGAATAAGTAATTACTTTGCGACCGCTATACAAGTATGTAATAAATAGCATGCTATGAATGTGTGTAATATAAATGTTATCTGGATGTAGGCTACTACTTCATTATCACATGACCCCCATTCATAAATTTAAATCGTAAAATCATAAAAATCATTGTACAGTAGGGATGGGAATCTTTAAGCAGCTCATGATCTGATCTACTTTTTTCTTATTAATTAATCTTAATAAAACTTAAAATATGTATTTAATTATATGTGTAAAAATACATAATTTAAAAAAATATATATATAAAAAACATTTAATTAAACCAATTACATATTAAAAATTTTAAAAAGGCTATATAATCTAATATAGCTTCAAAATATAAAAGAATATCCACCTTATTCTGCGTCCGTTCTATTTCCCATGATTCATTGCGGTTTGACTAAAACGGTCTTTTGGGAGGTGATGGAAACTACAGTCGTTGGCAGGATCGCTCTGATTTTGTTTTCGGCTTATGTTCAAAACAATCACGTTTAAGCCACTGAATTAGTTTAGTCCGGTTAATACGTACAACCGCGATCAGCACATGTTGTCCATGAGCTCCGTAATCACATCTCTCATAAAGATTTAAGTCTAATTATAGTAAAATAATTATCCGAAAAACAGCTAGCCTCTTCGCTAACTAACACACAAAATACCATTGGAATGCTACTTCCGCCGCCTTACCGGAAGTTTCACCTACTTTATTTTTTTACAGGAGCGCCCCCGGAAACTTGTGGATACAATGATATATTATATAGATCGGTGGTCTAGACATTAGAAAAATATCAGTCTACACATGCGTTTTATATTCACAAAGACACTTCTTCCATCATACCGGAATATAAACGTTACAGTTAAGCTGACCTAAAGTTAAGTTAGCTAACTTAGCTATCTCGCATGGCTGTGAAATTATTCAACATAATTTGGAAAAGTACACCCCTTAAAAATAAGTAACCTGTGTATAAGATGGTGTATTAACACAACAACAGCAATATAATATGTTAGCTGGTTACTCACCAGGATTTGGAAGTGAATAATTAGCGCAAATGTAAGTGAAGGCAGTTGAACTTACAGTGGTGAAGTGAGTGTGACTGTCCGAGAGCCGTTATGCAGATGTGCTTTTCCGATATTGCCAGGATGTGACGTCGATCTTTTTGTAGTCAATTTGTAGTCCATGATGATTATTTTTAAAATCAGCCTCAATATCAGATTAAATATACCGTTTATAGTATATGCTGTCATTTTAAACGTAAACTAAATTTAAACATGCTAGGATTTAAATAGATAAAAACAGTAAACACACATGCAAAATACATATTCAGGCTAAGTCTTTTAGATGTTGAAAATCCATCTCATTGATTTACACTGAGTAATAAATAAAAAAAAGAATGTCAATGATATTGACCTGAGATGTAGGGACCAGAAAAAAAAAACATGCCAGATTTGTTGTAATAATTACAAAATATAATGAAAATATGCATATTCATGCATGGTATACATGGTGGTCAAAATCTTGACTATTTGTTGACTATAAATTGACGTCAAGGTGCCCACTGGGATATGATATCAAACCACAATGTCGATTAGGCTGTGTTCCAGTCATAATATATACACATAATGAGATATTTTGCAGAATGTCCACCCTGCTCTCTTTCTGAACGGTGATACTGTCAAGTTCAAAAACCGGACAAAAAAGTCACATTTATTTTTATATAGTGCTTTTTACAATACTGGTTGTTTTAATGCAGCTTTACAGAGATAACAGGAAAATAATGCAACCAAGTTTTTTTCCCCCAGAAGAAATTAGCGTCACAGTCCAGGTTGAGTAAGTTCAGTGGTTTCATTTTTGTTGTAAAAAAAAAAGAATAATTTTGTTCATATATATTTAAAGCCGCTCTGTGATGTCATCATCCAGCTCAGTTCTAACGGTGTCAATGCAGGCATATCAATAATATTGTTGAATATTAAAATACATTTTAAATTAAAGTAATCTATTGTAATGCAACTCATGTGAAAATTATCGAATTATATAATAATGAAATAAAATAATAATTTTATTAACTAAAATATTTACCTGTTCTCCTAACGTGTCATGCTTTTACACTTTGAACCGTACCACAAATTAGTATTTAAAAAAAAAACATATTTGCACAATTTGTTTTCCTTCTGACTCCGTTCTCTTCTAGTGGAGAAAGTGTTTTGTTGTGACCAAAATTTTATCCCATCAGAGATAAAGCCTCATTTCTGTAAACCAGAAGGGAATGTTTATATTTATATTATTTATTTTATTTTTTTTACAGATTTGAAGGACATGTGTGAGAAGGAAAAGCCCATCAATGAGTCCAACAGCTGAGAAGACACTACCAACATTCATTGCATTCACCGCAATGACACTATTCTTCACTTCCAAGAAGTGACATGCAAACAAGTATATCCTCCTTTTTTTTTCCATATCATGGGTGTAACCCAAGAAGACTTCATGTAAACATTTGTATTGCGTTAAAACTATCTTGTGAAATGAGCCCTAGATGGTAATAGAAAGTCACAATGCATGAGCTCAAGCATAAAATAGTTTCCCTTGCTGTTTTTAGGTCAAAGTCAGATTAGAGAAAGTGCTTATGTAACATACCCAACCAAAAATTATTTTAAAATTATGCTCTCATTCAAACACACCCACCCACACACACATATGCACAGAAAGAAATGAAACCAGATATAAATGACACGACAGGCATTTATAGCCACGAAGAATCTCATACCTGTATTAAGTATAAGTGTTTACATGCAGATATGATCTTAAGTTAACCACAGAGAGCTCATGTTTGCTTGTCATCTGTGGTTGAAAAAACTGAGGCTTGAAGAAGATGCTTCACTGGCATTTCAATGCTTTCAAAATGAGTTTATGTAAACCAACAGGACACCTCAAAGAACTGCAGCTATGATTAAATGTCCCTGGCAAATAACATGTCACGCCGTAATCCTCATCGACAAATGCACTCAACACAGTTATAAAGTCTGCATTAAATTGGTTGAAAAATCCACAAACAACTGTTTGCATGCTTGTACAAAACTACTTTACTGCGGGTTCACGGATGAAATCGGAGAAGTGCAAGTATGTGCATCTTAGCAAAACCTTGCAGAGAGAATAACCACATACTTAGACAGAGCTGGTTTGTTTGGAGGATTATATACTGTACGATTATGTTGTATTTAAAATTAAGCCCACTTTCATACAATGCTCATTGTGTGTGTGTGTGTAGTGTTGTAACATGTGGTCAGTTCAGGAAAGAGCTGTGATGATGTCATCAACACTCTCACATCAGCCTTTTGAGGTCACAGAAAAAGTGATGTTACTCTATAGGCAACATTGCAAATGTTGTGAGCAAAAAAAAAAAAGATCTTTAGGAATTAAAGTATTATTTTTTTTTGCCTATAGCAATCATTTAATAGATACAGTTTTTGAAGTAGCTTTCTCTCTAGTTTCATACTAACTTCAAACCCACATGCTAAAACTGTTAACCAAGTTATGACTGTTAAAGGGCGGGGATAGTTAATAAAGATTGTTAATTAAAAGTGTTACAACTAACCCATTATGAGTTTTTTGTTATTCGTGGCAAATAGATTTGTGGTAAATATGACTCATTGTTTATGAGTCGGATCAAAATATTATCCGCCTCAGTTTAACTTTTTTTATTTGTTGCAGACAGTGATGCATCAATGCCAATGCCAATGCTCAAACAAAAGGTGTTTCTTTCATCCCAGGTCTCTCTCTCTAATATATATACACTCACCTAAAGGATTATTAGGAACACCATACTAATACTGTGTTTGACCCCCTTTCACCTTCAGAACTGCCTTAATTCTACGTGGCATTGATTCAACAAGGTGCTGAAAGCATTCTTTAGAAATGTTGGCCCATATTGATCGGATAGCATCTTGCAGCTGATGGAGATTTGTGGGATGAAGCTCCCGTTCCACCACATCCCAAAGATGCTCTATTGGGTTGAGATCTGGTGACTGTGGCGGCCATTTTAGTACAGTCAACTCATTGACATGTTCAAGAAACCAGTTTGAAATGATTCATGGTGCATTATCCTGCTGGAAGTAGCCATCAGAGGATGGGCACATGGTGGCCATAAAGGGATGGAGATGGTCAGAAACAATGCTCAGGTAGGCCGTGGCATTTAAACGATGCCCAATTGGCACTAAGGGGCCTAAAGTGTGCCAAGAAAACATCCCCCACACCATTACACCACCACCACCAGCCCAACAGTGGGAACAAGGCATGATGATCCATGTTCTCATTCTGTTTACGCCAAATTCTGACTCTACCAACAGAAATCGAGACTCATCAGACCAGACATTTCCAGTCTTCAACTGTCCAATGTTGGTGAGCTCTTGCAAATTGTCGCCTCTTTTTCCTATTTGTAGTGGAGATGAGTGGTACCCGGTGGGGTCTTCTGCTGTTGTAGCCCATCCGCCTCAAGGTTGTGTGTGTTGTGGCTTAACAAATGCTTTGCTGAATACCTCGGTTGTAACGAGTGGTTATTTCAGTCAAAGTTGCTCTTCTATCAGCTTGAATCAGTCGGCCCATTCTCCTCTGACCTCGAGCATCAACATTTTCGCCCACAGGACTGCCACATACTGGATGTTTTTCCCTTGAAAATCCCAGTAACTGAGCAGATTGTGAAATACTCAGACACCAAAAACCATTGCTTAAATCACCTTTCTTTCCCATTCTGACATTCAGTTTGGAGTTCAGGAGATTGTCTTGACCAGGACCACACCCCTAAATGCATTGAAGACACTGCCATGTGATTGGTTAATTAGATAATTGCATTAATTTTAAGACTTTTGCGGCGATAGTTCACCTCTTTATCTTTAATAGAAATAAGGAGAAATAAAGAGAGAGAGATAGAGATGGATCAATTTGTGGACTTTGGGTCTTCTAGCAAGGCCCAGATATGCAGGAGACGGTGATGTGAATGATATATGTTGATTAACATTTTCTGCAAGCCAGGATGAAGTGCTATTACCAGCTAAAGTGAAACCACAGCCACTGAAGATGACTGATTATTATAGTCGTGTCCAACAAAAGCATGGAAGAAATGTCTCCGGATAATATTTGTAAAGTGGAGTTGGTTTTTCCAGCTATTGACGTAATGACTTGTGCAATACTGTTGCCAAACCACCCCAGTATCTCCTTTTTTGCTTTTTCACCTCAATTCAAATTTTAACTAAAGAAATCAATATTTTTGATAACACTCACTTTTGTTTTTAGTTTTGAAGGTTTGAAGGCTAGAGTTTCAACACGGTAAGTCCTCTCTCATCGCATTTGTTTTTTAAGGTAATGTATCTTATATTTATGATGATACAGAACAGGACTAAAAACAACTTTTCCACTGCCCTTCTCAACTCACTCATAGTCCTATAAAAACAAATTTACTGTTTTTTAATATTAATCTTAGGCTTTTAACAATGAAAACTTAACTGCTTTTGGAACTTTGTTTACCTCATTTTGTGTGTCCAAATTATATGATATCGAATTGATTAGTTGCAACATAACGAAGGAAGACTTGAGCTATTCATATATATATATATATATATATATGAAGAGTTCAGATGCAAAACCCTCTAAGTGCCATTTGAAATTTTCTTCTAGAATGATAATTTTTATCAAGCTTGCATATTTAAGTTCAGTGATTTCACTTAAATTACAATTAATAGGTAATGTTCATTGCAATTTAAGTGAAATTACTGAACTTAATATATATATATTAAATGCATAGATGTATAAAGTACTAGAAACCCGGACATGAGTAAAACTACAAGTGCTCTATAAAAAAAGTGACTTGAGTAGAAGTTGAAGTGCTCTTTAATCACCACACATAAGTAGAAGTACTAAAGTATTTAACATTTTTTGTACTCAAGTATTGCAAGTAGTTTATTTTAAAATTAACTACTTAAGTACTAAAAGTAAAAGTACAAGTATTTGTGTCATGTAATTATTAAAGAAAGCAGTCAAAAGTTTGAACTAGCAATCAAATACGGCGCTTTGGCGGGATACAAATATGCTTTGGCGGCTGCCAAAAAAAACATCATTGCAGGACAACTCCTGCATTAGTTGTCAATGTGTGTGTCCATCAATACCATTACCCTATAAAACTGGCGTGCGATTTACGCAGCATGAAAGCCAACTTGCAACGAATGATTCGTAAAATTTTTATAATTGTACTGTACTGTATAATTGTACTGTACTGTAACTGTAATTTTTATAATTGTACTAGTAACTAGCAGAACATTAAAAAAAGTATCGAAGTAAATATTAAATGCATCGAAAATCTCGTAAAAGTAAAAAACAATACTCTAGTAGAGTACTTAAGTACGGTAAGTAGTTCTACTTCGTTACTATACATCTCTGATTAATTGTGTAAGAATATGTGGTGGAACAATTCTAATTTCTCTAAAACGCTCTAAAAAGGGGGAAGTTATTCTCCAAATATGGCTATTTAGAGAATAACTTCCCCCTTTTTTAGAGCGTTTACACTTTGCAGTAGATGTTAGTTGTGGTTTTGCAGGGCTGCCAATTCTCCCGCTCTCACAGCACACCATCGATTTCTCTAAAGTGTCATGCCAGTCAGTAAAATACCTGAAAGGGTCTATAGATCCACCAGTTGAGCCACTCGCGATCGACTAGTTTTACCGCAAATTAGTTAAAATATCCTCTAATCTAGAGAGCGATCGTGCATGCGAGACAGATGTTGAGCTCCTTACGGCGCGGACGCAAAGCCAGGACTGGAGTCAAAGCACGTTCCTCTCTGCGTTCTGTTGTCACTCCGCTGTAATCCATTACGGGTTTTCCATTCTCACTCACAGGAAAAACTGCTCCGTGTTCAATCGATTTTAAAAGATAATCTTATGTTATTTTATATATATATATATATAGTATGTATATATATATCACAAACGTCTGAATTTGTAATACTATATGTAATGGCTTGGAAAGTATTCTACACGTTTAATTCATTTTCCAGCTGCCTTTGCTTGTGCGCACCCAGGTAAAAAGAACAATTTTACAAATTCTACAAACACTTTCTGAAGTTTCTCACACAGCTACTCAGCAGTCGTTCGCGAATGCGCATGCGCCGGCGGACAGTCTTCTTCAGCGGGTGCTGGGGAAGGGTACACACTGTGCAGTACAGTGATGAATGGTGGTGACCCCACTGAAGGAGCCTCTCGAAAACAGCGACCGCAAGATTTTAATGTTGTTTATCAGCGATTGTTTTCATTCTGGGGTTTTCAACGTGATTTTGAAATCAGTGAAGTCATCTAACGGCGCTTCCCATTTGAAGAGCAAAGACGCCCGTGCGCGCGCACCTCATATCTCAACTTTCCCCGTATGATGTGAGATGTGACAGTACAGCGAGCTCGACCTGGGGGGAGAGGGGGGACTCTCCGGACAATCCACTTTCACTTTTCAGACTATCATTGTGCTTTTATCTATATCTAGATACGTGCATGCTGGTAAGTTGATTTACGTCTCATCTAGTAAGTTTAGCTCTTTGAGCCATGTCTCAAAATCTCCTGCGCTGCCTTTATACTCCATGTTGATGAGACCCGAACATGCTGTCTGTGTGGGCAGTTCACTAAGTTTTGAGACAGTCTACATCTGTGGCCTCGAGTTGAAACTGAAAAATAACACTTAAGTGATTTTTGAGCAGTTCTTAACTTTGTTTTCGACATAACAACATCAGACTGTTACATTGTTTCCAGTCTAACATAGAACGACATCATAGAACGTACTTAGAATATTACATAGTTTCCAATGTTACAGAGTAACATTATCAACGATCTCGTATATATCTTTTTTTGTTTCATGTAGAACTAAGATTTATCTGGTAAGAATATATTAGAGGCGTCGTTGCCAGTTTATGATGCAATATCAGTCCGTTAAGTTAGTTGGTGATGAAGTTGTGTCTCATTACCATGATCTTCATTTTAAAGTGAATTATACATTATTTATTCACCTTAGTAATGAACCTGTATTTAGTAGCTCTTGGTCATCTGGAAGATATTATAAAATATTACTGATAACGAACTACGACATGCAATTGAGCGTTTGTTAATTGTGCGTTACTCATTTCTTTCTTGTGTTATTCATAAACGACGGAACAGTATTCTAAGTCTTGTTGGTCTCTTTATCTGGCCTATGAAGAAAGTCTCCAAACCCCTTTAAAACCAGCCAACGGACCAGTAAAAATCATGCTTTTAGATGTTTTTCTGGTCTTTGCTGGGTTATGTTGGTCTACTCTCCCAGTCTGGCCAAAAAACTGTTCATAGTCTGCTATTTATCTGGTATAGCTAGGTATTCAGAACCTCTCTAAAACCAGGAGACGACCAGCTTCAGTTTTTAGCAGTGTACTCTTTGCAAAACTCATTATTTAATGTGTACAGTACGCTGTTAATGCAAACTGTGAATCAGCTGAAATTAAGCCCATGCAGTTTATGGCATTTTTTCAAGCCAAATGTAAAAGATGGTGATTTGCAAATATGCTTGTTTGACAGAAATGCAAAAAAAACGGATAAGGTTATCTAGTCATAATATAGTTGATTTTATTCAGTGTGATGTTATTACCTGCAGTCCTTGAAATCATCGCAGAGTCATATCGGGAATTTGTGTGACCTCCGGTGTCATCCACACTTTGTTTAGCTGTACAAAAGCAGCCTTTTATGCTGCTTAAAGGGATAGTTCACCCCAAAATGATAATTAGCACATGATTTACTGACCCTGAAGCCATCATATGACATTCTTCTTTCAGACGAATACAATCAGAGTTAAATTTAAAAATGGCTCAGTGTGAGCGTCAGTTCTTTTTCATCTCGTTTTAACAAAACCGTGATAATATTGATAATCACAATAATGTTGGTCACTATAATCGTGAATCCGATTATATAATCCTGCGGGACATTTTTTTTTATATATATATATATCTCCGATTGTATTCGTCTGAAAGAAGAATGTCATATGATCTCTTCAGGGTGAGTAAATCATGGGCTAATTTTAATTTTTGGATGAACTATCCCTTTAATATTGCAAACTGGTATTTCTTATCATATTATTTTAAAGAATTACAGTATTGTATTCATCATCTCATTGGTGTTGCACAAATAGTTTGTAGCACTTATTACAGTGAATTATTTAGAAGTCTCGCACATTCACACGAAATAGTCTTGTTGCAAAATAAGATGGATAGCAGACAAATGTTAATGTCAAAACTTTTTATAGTTACTCATCAAAACATTTGTTTGAATACGCATTTTTTTTTACTTGAGAAGTTGCACACAATGTGTTTTTTACACAAGGCTTCTTCCCTCTTGTGCCTGATTTCATCAGTCTTCTGGCTAAGATTTACAGAACATGTAAATGTTACGTAATGATCTTAAAGGCATTTCAATGTATTGCACAGTAATGTATTTGCGGTGAGGATTTGAGACGTTTGACGTTGATCCTCCTTTGAACACTTTTAAATCCTTGTTATTGCTCAATGACGTCTGACTCTGTTAAGTGTTGTAATGTTTGCAAACCGGATCAAAAGTGCAGATTTTTATGTTTCATGGATAAAAATGTTTACAAGAGAACATAGTTTCAGGTCTACGCCTTACTTTAAAACTTAATAACCTGTACCATTGTGATCATCATCACACACTCCTAGTACACACGCATGGAGGGATTTGAAATAGTTATCAAATGGTCATGCATACATTGACCACATCAATGTTTTGCTCATGAAGAATCACAAGTTCTTCAAATGTCAAAAGTCTAGTTCTTATCCTTAAATAGTTCATTGCGACATTTTCTCAGGGTCCTGATAAAGGGCCGAGCTGTGCATGGTTGAAGAGATAATCATGTGACAGTTTAGGGTGCTTTCAGAACACAAGACGTGAGCTTGTGACAGTTCAACTTGCCCTTCTTCCCATTTCTCAGTTACTTTAGTCAGCTTTCTACGTACTAAGCAGCACTGTAAAAAAATATTGTTGGTTTAACTTAAAAAATTAAGTAACCTGGTTGCCTCAAATCAATTTTAAGTTGATTTGAACTGGAAAAAGTGATTTAATACAATGAAGGAGATTGATTTAATCATCAGAAACTCAAAATAATAAGTTATCTCAACTAAATAAATTATTTAAGTTGATTTGACAAAGGAAAAAATGTTTTGAGAACAAATCTTGGAAATATATATACAGTATATATATATTTTTTACAGATGTTAAAGATATAGCATGTAAGTGACTCGCATAGCTTCCGTCAACTCTTTCCGTCAAGTCTTTCCGTCAACTCTTACCCACATTCTGTTTGTGTAATGTTTGTTCATATCTTTTTAGGGCCCCTAATATGTTTTTTCGTATATTCCCTTTCATGCACAGTGTAATATAGCTGTTTGTGAAAATTCAAAAGTGCACAATGAATAAAGTTATTGCATCCCAAACGACAGAGGATTTTAGAGAGACTGATTCACTCAGAGGTTTGAGAATCATTGAAAAATGTGGTATTGTGCAATTAAACCTTTGATGCATGTAAACCTTTTGTAGGAGACTCCAAAACAACATTAGGAGCCTTAAAAATAGCATAATAGGGACTCTTTAAGAGACCCTTGCCTTTTTTTTTTTAAAATTTTTATCAAGCTTATTATTACCAAAGTCCTTTTAGGCAAGTCCTGCCACTCGGCCGCCATCTTGGCAACGCCTCCGGGCAGCTTTGGACTAACAAGACCAGGCTCCTATCTAAATGAATGGGCAGAGAGTCAGAACTGCACTTTCACTGGTCACCGGGACATAAAAACTGCTTGTCTAGAAACTAGAGCCCGACCGATAAAGGATTTTGAAGGCCGATACCGATACAAATATTTTTTGGTTTTAAAATCCGATATTCCGATATATCGGCCGATATTTTTTTTTTTCGAAACGCGCAACAAAACATTAACAGATTTCCTTAACATAAGTTATTTGTAGTTATTTATGAGTTTTAACTAAAATATTATGATCATGCATTTTAAAAAGAAACTTTTAGCAATGGATGACGTCATACTACAAAGTGTAAAACATACATTTTCAATATAACAGTCCAAGGAGAGATGATGCGTCTCATTGCTATAACTGTCACACGCTATTAAAGAAATACTTCAGTCACATTGTCAGAAGTTAAAAGGACAGTCAGTCAACTAATTCCGCTTCACTCTCGGCCTATTTAACAGCAGCAAAACTGGACATGATAGTCACAAATTTTGTCATGCTTATTTGAGTTAAGAGAACTGATGGGGATGTTTTTTTAATTGTTATTCAAGCAATGTATGTATTGTGACCAACTCAACGAGTGTTGCCGACAGGAACGGTGTAGAGTGCCCTCTGGTGGACAAACTACACAACTCCAACACTCATGACATGGTTCAAGCGTGTTTCGTCCGTTTTTATTTTATTTTTGAAATATTAATTTATCGGTCATTATAACTGCCGATACCGATAGTTTGGAAAATGCCTAATATCGGCATGCCGATATATCGGTCTGGCTCTACTAGAAACAGCAGTAAAATATGATAAAAATCGCTGAATAAGTTTGATGACTTTGCCCCAAAATAAAGTTTAAAAGGTCTTTTCGCCTACGGGTTATCCATTTACTACGCATACGCAAGGGTTCTCGTCTCCGCTGTCGCAGACATCAACTGTGTGCGTGCGTCAGTGAAACGATACGATAGGCTTACATGTTTCCCAGCTTGACTGTTAAAAGCAGATGATTGGCTTTCCAGCCATAGGGGCGGTGCATGTGCATACAACCGCCATCTTTGGCGTTACGGGTTTTCCCTATTTAGTTGTGTTAAGGATTGAGGAAGTGGTATGTCTCTATATATACAGTACTACAGGGCTGTTGAATGCTTGATTCTGATTGGTTGAGAACGTTCTAAGGTGTGCAGTTATTTTCAGAGAAACGCGCGGCTAAAGTAGTTCCGGCAGGTTTGACCGCATCACAGTCCCATATCATTGCGCCTAGTTAACTGTAATAACGGAAAATAGTATACAATTCATAATAGAGCCCGACCGATAAAGGATTTTGAAGGCCGATACCGATACAAATTTTTGGGTTTTAAAATCCGCTATTCCGATATATCGGCCGATATTTTATTTATTTATTTAATTATCTGGACATGATAGTCACAAATGTTGTCATGCTTATTTGAGTTGAGAGAACTGATGGGGATGTTCTTTTAATTGTTATTCAAGCGATGTATGTATCATGAGTCGTGACCAACTCAACGAGTGTTGCCAACAGGAACGGTGTAGAGTGCCCTCTGGTGGACAAACTATACAACTCCAACACTCATGACATGGTTCAAGCGTGTTTCGTCCGTTTTTATTTTATTTTTGAAATATTCATTTATCGGCCATTATAACTGCCGATACCGATAGTTTGAAAAAATGCCTAATATCGGCCGATAATATCAGTCTGCCGATATATCGGTCTGGCTCTAATTCATAACAAGAAAAACATGCAGCCCCATGCGCTTGATCTGCAATTTACAATGTCTAACTTCACAATCAATGGACACATACAGTTTAATTTGAATAAATAAACTAGTCCTGTCTATAATTGGCTAAATATGAATAAATTGATAGTCCTGTTGCACGGATTTTCATAATTATTCCAGATAATATAACATTATTGATAGGCCTACTTGTTAAAAGGGCGTTGTGTGTTTCATTTATTGGGTTATCTACTGTCAAATATAGAAAACACGAATGATCAAATTTAAATAAAACAAATTTAATTAATTAATAAATAATAATATTGACGCATATGCTTTCTCTCTCATTATTTCAACATATCTCTCTCTCTCTCTCTCTCTCTCTAATAACTGCATAAAGCCGGGACACACTTAGGCCTACTAAGGCCAGTTATGAATGTAATTCGATAATTATGACTGATCACTGATCATGCCTAAGTGTGTGTTCACAGTCGGTGTTTAATAAGAGTCGATGTAAACAGTCGGTCTTCGAATATCTCAGCGAGTCGTAAGTGTGTCCCATCATTAGTCTGCTATCAGTTGCTCAAACCTCCGTTACTAAATACTAACTCTAAAATGATGGTAAGAAATTAGTCCTATAGAGCGTTTTAACTTGACAAACGTCTTGATATGCATCATCTGAACAATGTTTTGGGGTGTGGTAACTGGAATAAATCACTTTAGACCGTTGAATTATTAGAAAAAATAATGCACAACCGAGGTGTAACGGCTCTGGTATTACTCTTCGAAGTGCAGAACTACACTGCATTGCAAGACTTTCATGCCTCGACTCTCACATGAAAATTTCATAAGCTAAGCACTTTTTGCCATTAAGTGTTAGTGCCATGAAAACACACACACACACGCACGCAAAACCATGATATCAATATTATACAGCTAGATGAAGTTCACAATACTGCTGCAGTGCTCTTACCTGGTGTCAGACAAAATATGGTTTGGCCTTGCCAGCCCACATCTTTACCACTAACCCACCACCACCCCTTTTTCCGTTCGCTCTCCGTTTTGCCACACAGGCCACCATTGTTTGAGAGGTTGTGGTGGATGGTGGGCTCTCGGCCCTGAGGCATGTGGAGCTCATTAGAAGCACCTTGAATGCACCTCTGTGTTTTTTACATTGGAAGTGTGCAGAACAGAATGGACGGCTTGAGCGATCCAGAGAGGTGATGGGGTTAGGTGTAATCACATGATTTGGGGATGGGATTGATGCTAAAACTTCAGTTTCGTTAAGTTGGGTGCATTTCAGTGGTTATAATTTTAAACATCTTAAAATGTCCGGTGACATTTCAAATGAGATTGAAGAAACATTAACTAAGATGCAAATCCTAAGAACTTGTTATTTTGGGATGTTGGTGGAAATCAAGTTTTTAATGTTGTTTATATGTGCCGAAAGACAAACCATGTGCAAATTCATAAGTCAACACCAGAACTGAAATGGCGAATGGTTTGCATAACATTAGCAACACATTATTAGCTGTATAATAACATAGTCAAGCCATGACTAATCATATCTTTACTGTAATGTGCCTGGCGTTGTACACTATCAAAACAAAAGCTACAAAAGCTGTCACTGGGGCTGTACCTTCTCAAAAGGTACACTTTTGTACCCAAAGGCTGCATATTGGTACCTTAGTGGTACATATTAGCACCTAAAATGTACATATTAGGACCTAAAATGGACATATTAGCTCCTGAAATGGACATATTAGCTCCTGAAATGTACATATTAGTACCTAAATGTACATACAGTATTAGCACCTAAAATGTACATATTAGGACCTAAAATGGATATATTAGCTCCTGAAATGGACCTATTAGTACCTAAATGTACATATTAGCACCTAAAATGTACATATTAGCACCTAAAACGTACATATTAGTACCTAAATGTACATATTAGCACCTAAAATGTACATATTAGGACCTAAAATGGACATATTAGCTCCTGAAATGGACCTATTAGTACCTAAATGTACATATTAGCACCTAAAATGTACATATTAGCACCTAAAACGTACATATTAGTACCTAAATGTACATATTAGCACCTTAAATGTACATATTAGCACCTAAAATGTACATATTAGGACCTAAAATGGACATATTAGTACCTAAATGTACATATTATTAGC
Source organism: Pimephales promelas (assembly GCF_016745375.1). The sequence continues at coordinate 2,092,891 of NW_024121499.1, forward strand.
ACCTAAAATGGATATATTAGCTCCTGGAATGGACCTATTAGTACCTAAATGTACATATTAGCACCTAAAATGTACATATTAGCACCTAAAACATACATATTAGTACCTAAATGTACATATTAGCACCTGAAATGGACAAAAGTGACAGCTTTTGTACCTTTTTTTGCTGAGAGTGTAGAGACGAATATATAAAATGCATTATCATTCTGATATATCGATTTGCAGACGACCCTGTGTAATTAGCTCGCCCTTTTCTTCTTCTGGTTCAAACATACAGTATATGGCTGAATTAAACCAATATTTCCACTTGCCATTGTGAAGCGTTTACTAGCGTTACTCAATCGGGGACTAGGACCTTGAGGCGGGGACTCATTTGCATATTCATGGCTATGTTTGCTTGTTAATCGATTCTTACTTAGAATGGCATGTTTCAGAGAAAGTCTTTAATGCTGAGCATGCTGGGACACAAGGACTTTCCTCTGACTGCTAAATGTTGTCTGTGTGTGGACACAGAGCCAAGGTTAAATAGGGTAAACAGCAGAGCCGTGAGCTCAGGCCTATCAAGATTAGTGGATTCTGTTTTCATGTTCATCTCTCATGTTGAAAAAAGTATATATCAAGAGTTCAGATGCAAAAGCCTCCAAATGCCATTTGAAATTTTCTTCTTTAATGATGATTTTTGTCAAACTTGTATATTTAAGTTCAGTAATTTCACTTAAATGGCAATGATAATGACCTATTAATTGTTATTTAAGTGAAATTACTGAACTTAAATATACAAGTTTGACAAAAATCATCATTAAAGAAGAAAATTTCAAATGGCATTTAGAGGCTTTTGCATCTGAACTCTTCATATATTTACTTAAGTATTGAAAATAGCCATTTAATTCTGATTTCTGCTTATTTAGATGTTCTTTAGAGGAGTTGCATCTGAGTCCCCCCAATAATTGTATCCTTTAAAACTCATCTTTGAACACCAAAATTACATCTTTGCATCATGCAGACATTACAGAGAAGCATAAGTATTTTAGTTGAGAATATAGCACTACGGGATCCAACTACAAAAATAACTAAATAAACAGCCTACTTTGCTTTTAAGTTAGTTAAAATAATGTTCAAAATGAAGAACTATTCGCCAACTGGCTAATGTTTAACAAAAGGGACGCTTCTGTCATTATTTACTCACCCTCGTTTCTGTGGAACAAAGGATGTTTATTGTGATTGTGGCGATCACATAAATGTATAACTAGAGCAATAAACAAAAAAGGTTAAGTTAAAAGGCTTACAAACACACCTTTCTGTAAATTTCAAGCAAGCAATAAACTTTGATTCTCATCACATACTGTGCTCATTACATCTGCTTATAAACTGGGAGAATGGGGAATGAATCACTGGAAATCATTAGAGAAGTTATAGAGAAGCATATATTATAGAGAAGATAGAGAAATTAGAAGCACAAGTACTAATAATCAATTATTATCAAAACGGATTTACCATCACAGGATAGTTGCCGAGGTCATACAATCCAATTAGGAACATGTATAGATAATATATGCTTTTCTTTTGTACAGAACTGGATTTTGGCTCTAAATATTATTTTGTGGTAACAATGAGGCTGACAACTTAATATTGTCTGTATAGAAGCACAATGCTCATGAAGATGTTGTGTTAAAGCACTGGAAACTCCAGGTGCTGGTCATGTGACGCCTTGATATTTTTGTTCAAAGAAGAAATGCATATCAGAACCAGGATGAACCATGTGTCAACTTAATGCAAATATTAGTAGTGCAAATGACAAACACTTTTGTTTTATTAAACTACTGTGTATTTAGAGACAGTCGGGCAAAATGCAAATTTTCAGTATGCTTTATTGCGTGGCGCTTTAGCGTTTTGTTGACTTCCTGGCCTTGAATGTTGTGGTGAGCGTAAAGTTTGCTGCTACATCCTAGACTCACCCATGTTAATAGCATTACACTTATTTGATGAGAAGCTCAAGCTGTTTGGTGAGCTGGAGAGCTTTTGTATATTCTTAATGCTGTCCTTTTAATCTATTGCTGTTTTGAGTTCCTGAATATGAATTGAGGAAGCAAGACATGATTCAGAGAAATTCAAGTCTTTTAAAATTTATCATACATGGGGTACTTCCAGAAATAAAGTTTTTTTTAATATAATATAATATAATATAATATAATATAATATTATAATATAATATAATATAATATAATATAATATAATATAATATAATGTAATATAATATAATATAATATAATATAATATAATATAATATGGATGTTAAATGATTAATCGCGATTAATCGCATCCAAAATAAAAGTTTGTGTTTTACATAATATATGTGTGTGTAGTGTGTATAATTATTTTGTATATGTATATATACATATAATATATATATATATAAATATATATATATATATATATATATATATGTATATGTATATATATATATATATATATATATATATATATACATATATATACATATATATATATAAATAAATATATATATATATATATATAATATATATATAAATACATATAAATTATATATATATATATATATATATATATACACAAATAATATATAAAATACACATATGCATGTATACATTTAAGAAAAATGTGTTATTAATGTATCAAATATTATTTATGTATAATATTAATTTTGTATAAATATATATAAAGTATATACATGCAAATATTTCTTAAATATATACATGTATGTGTGTGTATTTATATATATATATATATATAAAATAATTATACACACTACACACACATATATTATGTTAACACAAACTTTTATTTTGGATGTGATTAATCGTGATTAATAATATAATATAATATAATATAATATAATATAATATAATATAATATAATATAATATAATATAATATAATGGAGAGTACTACAGATTTTTCCTATAACATATTTAGTAATCATCATAAGTTAGGAACGCTTAGGCACTCTAAATTCATCCTGTATTTTGAAATTGGACGTATGTAAATACTTTTAAAGGGTTAGTTCACCCAAAAATTATGTCATTAATTATGTCGTTCCAAACCCTAAAGACCTTCGTTTATCTTCGTAACACAAGTTATTTCAATATGTTTGATACTGTAGAATCCGATGGCTCAGGAGGGGCTCCATTGACAGCTATTTAATGGACACTTTGAAGGGTTTATCTTTAACTCTGAGTGCTGGTCAGACTCAGAATTATTTGCTCACTTGGTAAATATGATCAAAGATGTCTGGAAAAAATAAATTTACATTATTTATCGTTTTGATATTTTATTCCAAAAAAAAAAAAAATCACATACTGAAATAAATGTTTTTCTCCAACGAACAATTAAGAACTTTATTTGCAACCTCCTGTTGCTAAAATAACAGCTCTGATTCTTCTCCTATAATGCCTAATGAGTTGATTAGAAACCATTCCTACATAGGCAAGGCACTTTTATTTGTAAAGCACACCACTGCTGTACAATTAAAAAAATATCAAATACATAAATACACCAACCAACACAAACACAACATAAGCCCATCATAAAGCGCATCATACAATTACATTTGACCAAACGCCAAATAAAAAACTGTTTTTATATAATTGCATTGTCTAAATGACCCCATGGGAGTATTCAAGACTCACTGAGTCACTAACCTTCCTCTGAAATGCTTCAGAATCACTGAAAAGTGACACATGCAGTCTATAACATGTTTAATACATCCCTGTGAATTGGGAAAAAAGTCAAATCACTTGTGTTGCAAATATTTATTTGGTTGATTGGAGAACAATACACATTTTTTTTGTTCATTTATTTCTAACAAAGGAAACTGGAAACCAAATTTGGGTGTGTAGGTTTTCATGCATTTGCATGTGTGCAGTTTTCGCTAATCTCTCTCCTATAGTCTTTTGAATGACATCAATGGCTTTATTATGTGATTTGCTCAATCTCACCATCACACAAGTGTCTGTTAGATTAATAATTTCTTCAAGCTCCCTGCACTCCGCCTCCAACACAGATAAACAAACACACTTTTTAGGGTGGAAGCATTAGACATGGAAAGAGTGAGGGAGTGAAATGTTCACAACGGGCAGAAGACGTGCTTGACACTTTTGCTCTCCCAGTTTGCCTTCTTTGGCTTTTTACCTTTTTTTCTGTGGTGGGAGGAGGGAGATTGTGACAGTATTGCTTCTACAACATACGACTTTGTGTTTCATCAGGAGAACAGAATGGACCGTTCAGAAATCAGAGGGCTAAGGCATATGTGAAGATGACCTTAAAATCAGTCAAAAGTAAGTACATGCATCATCAGGATGACACGTAATCTAGAATGTTTATACATGTTTTCTATGTAATCTCATATTAATTGATAGATTAGAACAAACTTTGGTGCCAAAAGAGCTGCAGATGGACCACAATCAAAAAATTAGGAGCACAGTTTAAGTTTTTTTAACAATATAATAATATTCAAAAGTAGGTCTAGTCTAGTCTGTTGTTTTATGGAAATGATTCTAGATGACTAACACTGCTGATAGTAATAGTAATAATAATAATTATTATAAATAATTTTTTTTAGTGTCTAAAAGTAATGTCCAGTGGTGATATTTGTTTTTATGGCCCTACATTTTCAAATAGACACGCAAAATGTTTTAAATGTGAGGGAAAATCAAAACACTGAACTTGGTTAAGGTCTTTATCTATTAGTAATTAATAAATAATACTAAGTTAAATGGTGTTTATGTTAATGCAATGAAACCATTATGCCAAATTATGCTGACATTATTTTTGGTCAGGTGGTCACACATAACTCAAAAAACAAGAGAGAACCAATGGAGTATTAATATCTGATTATGTTGTATTGCATAGGAAAATAAAACCTGTAGCTGTAGTTTGTAATGCAAATAAGACCTTACCCAAGAGTAGTGTTTTTTTATTCCCTCATATTTAACATCTGAATTTTTTTTTTAAACTGTACTATGCAAATGCTATTAAATGAAGGGTTTAGCAGTTTAAAACTGAACAAATCTTACAATATATGTATTTTAATTCATTAGCTGTCTCTCTCTCTCTCATTCTCGTTGTATTCTAGCATGGTTTTTTAGACTCCTCCCACTTGTGCTGTTCTTCATCTGTTACTATTGCTCCCAGTTCTACTTTGAGAGGTTAGTACTGTCACCTGCTCTCTCTTTGGTTGTTATTACGGTATAAAGGCTTTTTTATTATTTTATTTTCTCAGGCTGAAACATGCAGACGCTTTTAAGGTGTATGTATGCTACTACTGAAACTATCTTTCTGTCTTTAAGCTATGGAGGAAGCGGAAAGTCCATTGAACCCACTGTCTCACTGTGTCACAACTATCGCTTGCAGAGGAAGTGGGAGAGTCTTAAATTTAAGTATGTGACATTGTGTTGTGGAAACTAATTTGAAACTGAATGTTTACCGAGCTTGAAAATTGAATATGAAAATTCTGTCATCATTTACTCTCTAGGATTTTCTTTCTTCTGTGGAACATAACATAAGATGACATACATTATGAGTAATCATGTAAAACATTTATTTCGTTCATACAATGAAAGTCAATAGCCAAAACGTAAGTGTTACCGAAATTTTTGAAAAGAGCACGAAAGAAAGTAAATGATGAAAGAATTTTAATTTTTTTTGAAAAGCAATATTTATCTTTCTTTTCTTTTTCGTTTTTTATTATTCTTTCTTTCTATCTTTCTTTCTTTAGAAAAAAATATCAAAAAACGTCCCCGCAACGTCAAACAATCTGACTGTAAGCGTTACTAGTAAATCTAAAAAAAAAAACACTTTTATATTCAGTACATATACAGTATATATATATATATATATATAAAACTATGTAATAAATGTATTATTAATATTGCAATATTTTCATAAAATTTTTTGACCATCTTTCAGATTCTAATCTCAACCAATTACCTCATAAATTCATAAAGTTTCAACTTATAGAAGTGTATAATTTTACTGAAGAGAGGCTCCATAATTTAAAACACCCAAATGTATAAATATTTTGTTACTACTTTAGTTATTTAATTTATTTAGAAATAATTAGGGCTGTCAAATGATTAATCGCGATTAATCGCATCCAAAATAAAAGTTTGTGTTTACATAATATGTGTGGGTGCACTGTGTATAATTATTTTATATATATAAATACACACACATGCTTGTAAGAAATATTTTCATGTATATACTGTATATAGATTTATATATAATTTATATTATTCATAAATATAAATATTTTACATATAAATAATATTTTTTTCTTAAATATATACATGCATGTGTGTGTATTTATATATATATATAAAATAATTATACACAGTGCACCCACACATATTATGTAAACACAAACTTTTATTTTGGATGCGATTAATCGCGATCAATCATTTGACAGCCCTAGAAATAATACAAAGTTACACTGTCAAACAGCCTAGGGTTGACCCTTCTTCACTTAGGAGGCTTAGGAAAAGCTTATGAGGGTTAAGTGGTATTTGAACAGAATTATCACAAAGTGTGTGCTTCTCTATTGTAGCATCATCAGTGTTATTAGTTTACACAGCTGGCCATTCCCTCTCTGATCTGAGCATGTTGAGCCTTTTCATTCCCCATCTGGAGACTCATCTTTTGCATTCAGTTGTTTGTTTATTCATTCACCAGAACAATAGAGATGTTGCTGCAAACATTGTAATCTCAACATGGTTAATGTCAGGTACTGTATGTTTAAGGATTTACCAATCATCCCTGATTCATGTTGCGGTCAGATCTAGAAAGTCTAAAATGTTATTGTCAAAGCAAATATCATTCCCTAATGGTTTAAATCCATGTTTGATTGAATTAAATTAAATCCAATTTGATTGGCTGCTGGTGGCCTTGTTTTTTGAAGTAGTAGAGGATATGTCAGACGTCCACCAATGAAGATACACACCACTTCTCTACAGGTGTATTTGCAGCTTTTTATAATGTTTGTCATGGGCTGGATCACTCGTCCATAGGCTTCTAAAGGAATGGAACTTGCCGGCCATGAAAAGTTAAAGACTTCGTTAAAATAGTCCGAGTGACTCAACCTTAAGTTTATCAAGCGACGAGAATACTTTTTGTGGGCAAAAAACAAACAAAAATAACAACTTTATTCAACTCTTCATTTCCTGTGGGCCTCGAGAAAGTTCACGTAGTGCAACAGCTGGATTGTTCTGGGAGAAATTACTGACAGAACTTTAATTTTGGGGTGAAATAACCCTTTAATGCAAATACATCCTTATGTTCCCGTCCGTAATTTTTAGATTGACTTCTGAGGGTTTGCTTGTACTATCTACTGTTGATGGTAGGACACTCCCAAAACATCCGCTTAAGACCTTTAAGACTGAACTCAAAACTAATTTATTTACAGCATGTTTGGTTAACTTTGATTATCAGATCCTTACTAATGTTGGCTATTGTCTTGTTTGTTATGATCTCCGTGCTATAAATAAAACGTATTATTATATCACTTTTGTTTACATGGACAGAATATCGATTTCCGGGTGAAAAAGGACAACTCTTGCTCTTAGAAATCATCATGCCGCTGTACTCAGTGGTGTAGCCAGAGAATAAAAGGGCACTTAATGGAAAAAGGACACTCACGGGCAGTGGGAGTGTGTAGACGACTGGCAGCACTGTAAAACCAACACATCGATGTGTAATGATTGGGCTGGGCTCCACTGCACTGTTATGACAGACTAGCTTGGTTTAAACCAACATGTCAATCTCAAGCTTTTGAGCTTTAGACAAGGACAACACAGCCAAACGGTCATCACCACTTTTGCCTTTTCACAATGTAACTTCACCTACATTTTAAATGATATGCGTTTTGTGGCGGAAATGATGATGTAAATTGCCAACAGGTAGCATTTTATGCATCCTAAATGAATTGTAAAAAACCATAGGATACTTGTTAAACGTTAAATAATATGTTTGCATAATTTGACTGGCCTGCTGCAGGGAAGACTAATTCACCAGTGCTTCCCTCCAGTTTTTTCCCTCCAGAGTTTAAAATGTTTTTTTTTTCTTTTAATTTATGATTAAAACAAATTGTGATATGAAACAAATCTTGACTAAACTTAGAAGAAACGCTCTTAGAAGAAATGGTTCTATTTAGAACTAGAAATGCTTCCATCCCGTGCTTCATATACAGTATGGAACTCCAAAATGGTTCTATATAGAACCATTTTTTTTTGGTAAAAGGTTCTATTGGCCAAGTACGGAACCCCAGGGTTCTATATAGAACCCAGAGGAACTCTTTTTTTTAAGAGTGTATAGATCCTTTTAGGGGTTCCAAATATGTAGCGCTGATAGAACCTTTTCTTCTAAGAGTGTATGTCAACTGCACTCATTCACACCCCAAAGGTTCTTATCTAGTTACTGTTTTTTTAAAAAACAATTAAACATTTGGGAGCTAAACATTTTGCAACTTGGGAGCAAAACGTCCCAAGTATTGTCAAGTCATTTTTACCACCGACCTTGTCTCAAAACCATAACACAAGTGTTGATTTACACAAATCTGGCTCTGTCTCCGTTTCCCATGGGATATGGGATCTTCTAATCTATATGCTTCCTCTTGGAAGAATATCTTATCTTTCTGCCCAATACTGGTTTTCCTCCCCCTTCCATCACTTCCTATCTACAAGATTTCAAAATATGGATGGCTAAATCCCTGAATACCACCAGCCTTCCTTATCTTACTCATTAAACATAAATAAATAAAACTTTGTAAAACCAATAAACTCTAAAAGAAAAAAAAATGCTGGGTTGTATTAACCCAACTTTGGGTCAAATATGGACAAACACAGTCACTGGGTTAAATTTTTTAATTACATTTTTAACCCTACGTTTGGGTTTGTCCATATTTTACCCACAGTTGGGTTAAAACAACCCAGCATTTTTAGAGTGTACAATGCATCGTTGAGGAAATCAACTAGCTAGTCACGACTGTTTCCCGAAACCATATTGTCGCAAAATTGGTCATTCAACCATGTTGAATAATGATGTCATGCAGGTGTTGGAGTAATAACTACTTTTAATGAATCTGTTTGAGATCGAATTACACTATATAAAAAAATGCTGGGTTGTTTTAACCCAACTTTGGGTCAGATATGGATTGGGTTAAATTTGTACAATTTTTTTTAAAAAACATTTTTAAATACATTTTTATTTTGGGTTAAATGGTAACGTTTTGGGTAAGTTAAAACAACTCAGCATTTTTTAGAGTCTACATCACTCATAACATGTTTAATAGCTAACAAACAAAACTGTTCATGTTCGTAATGTGATGCATTTCTAAAAAACAAAACAAAAAAAAAACATAAAAAATATAATCCTAAAGAAAACTTTCAAATTATATCATTATAATTGCCTGGATAATGAAATTCAGTTATAATTAAATAAATAAAGTAATAATTAATTAATTAATGTAAAATGTAGAATGTTACAAAAAAATATATATTTTTAACCCAACGTTTGGGTTTGTCCATATTTGACCCAAAGTTAGGTTAAAACAACCCAGCATTTTTCAGAGTGTAGGGGACATCTCGAGGGAACCACTGGCGAACTGTTTTTGACATCATCCCTGCAGCACAATTGGAAATTATGCATACATATTGATACAATGCATATTGATATTTTCCTTGAATTGTTTTTTGTCACTGACCATGTTGTGTCCTTGGTAACCAAATACACTAAAAACTGGGAGAAAATTGTTGATCTGGCTTGAAATGATGTCAAAACGGAGAAACAAAGCATTATACGTAGTGTAATTTTTGAGTCTGTCTTTTGTTTTACCGAAACAGCATGAGCCGAAAGACTGAGCTCTTTCTAAAGCTTGAGGATTTCTTCTGGAGGCAACATCTGTCAGCTGAAGCCCTGCCCTATGGTATTAAAGGCAGCGGTACGTACAGCTTCTGTTGGCCCTCTCTGTTATAATCTGTCCTTTAATACAATGGTAAATCTAGAGCAACGTCATTAAGCGAATGCTTATGTTAAATCTGGCCTAAGTACACTACATGATCACTTAAATCTGGTTGTTGAGACCTTACATACCCTTGAAACCTTCCAGTCAACCTAATATAAAGAAGTTTGTTTGTTTGTTCTGCGGTCAGCATGCTTTCACTGCAAAACGAGCATTCTGCATGCGATCCATTCACGTTGACACGTTGTTTCAAAGACGTTCCTCTTTCTCTCTGCAGAGCTCCTGCTTCTGAAGGTCTTGGCAGTGATTGCCAGCTACACAATGCCAGCAAACATTGAGAGGTAAAGTACGGCTGAGCATCTTTCCCAAATATCTAGATAAACCATTCCGCTCATTTGCTTTAGTTCCTTATAACATGGCATGTGGTGTGGCATGAATTATGTATTACAACTAAATTACAACAATGTCCATGCTCATGATCAAAATTATCTTGGTTACCATTGGGTAACCACTAAAATGATGCAATGACTATTTGACGGGTTTGTAAAAGGAGAAGTAAAACCCTGTTTTTACTTTCCCTCGCTCGTTTCGTTTTCTGGATGAATATGGTTAGTATTTACAGGGGTTGAGTTTCGACGTGAGCATGTTTTGCATAATTTTGCTCAGTCCCGCAGATTTTGTGCTCACACCTAAAATGTGCACATGCACATGAAGCCGCCTCGAAGTATTAAATTAAGTTTGTTTTCGGGGCTTATTGCACTTAAAAAGTCAAATACACACAAAATAATGGCAAAATGCTGGTTTTGGCGAGTAGAGAGCACGTTTATTGAGTGCGTTTTCATGAAGTGGACGAATTTGGAAGAAAGGCAATGACGGGTTGCGCAGATTACGATAAAAGCATAAATGTTGTAATTGTACTTTCTGATTTCAAATCACATAATATACATATACAAAAAAAATAAACATAATTTAAACTAGGGCTGTCAAACGATTAATCGCGATTAATCGCATCCAAAATAAAAGTTTGTGTTTACATAATACATGTGGGTGCACTGTGTATAATTATTATATATATATAAATACACACACATGCTTGTATATATTTAATACTGTATATAGATTTATATAAAATTTATATTATATATAAATATTTTATTTATAAATAATATTTTTTTCTTAAATATACATGTATGTGTGTGTATTTATGTATACAAAATAATTATACACAGTGCACCCACATGTATTATGTAAATACAAACTTTTATTTTGGATGCGATTAATCGTTTGACAGCCCTAATTAAAACATGTTTGTTACATAGACTACTTGTATATTTAATTGACTATTTGCAGTTATTAATTGACTATTTGCTATTAACAGATTTGTAACCGTCATTCAATATGAAGATAAATGTTGATGTGTATATGTTTCCTCACATAAATGTGTCCTTACATATGAGCAGTCTCATATCGTGCGCTTTCTTTCCCATGCACGACTGAAGAGTAAACATTCCTGAGGTAAATAAAGTCAAGTAAAAAAATGATAGCACGCCTCAGGCGCTTTTCCACACCTTGTTTACATAACTATTCATACAATAATCAAGTCAACTTCATTTACATAGCTCTTTTAGCAAAATATATTGTTTCAAAGGAGCTTTACCATGATGTTACTGTAGGAAATTAAAGTAACAGAGATTGTTTGGCTTTATAGCAAAGTTATTGTCCAGCTAAAGTTACTGATTGATTCACTTCTGTTGGAAAGTTCATCAGATATTAAAGGATTAGATTGTCTTTGGTCATGTCTTTCTTTCTTCAATTCAAGTTTTTTGAGGAAAACCATTCAGGATATTTTTCTACACAGTACACAATGGACTTCAATGGTAACCAAATTATTGAAGTCTAAACGAATGCAGTTTCAAAAGGCTCTGCATGATCCCAGCTGAGGAATAGGGTCTTAACTTTTGGTCTCATTTTCCAATTTTTTAAAAATGTATATACTTTATAAGCACAATAGTTCATCTTATGCTGGAGACATGCCTGTCATTACATAATCATGTATACCGCCCCATTGTTTTACACATCCATGACACGCACACTAACGGATCATTGTAAACAATAAACTGACTCAAATACATAAATATGTCTATAAAATTTGAACGATCCTCCTTCTCCACACTTGTAAACAATGTGGGATGACCTTTCCAACGTGAAATACGTAATGTTCTTACGCAATCAGTTATTTTTAGGTGAACATAAACAGTTTCATACGCTTTCGTGACTCTCCTGTTCGAACTGGTTTATCAAAATGAACGGATCTTTTTCCGAGTCATTTGGCTCATTCAACGAACGAAACGAATGAATTGACTCGGGAAAAGATTCGTTCATTTTTATGAACGAGTTCGAACAGGAGAGTCACGAACGCGCATCACAGATCAGAGCAAGGCGAGCATTTGAGCTTATAAAACTTAAACTTTGTTATTTATTTATTTTTTAAATGAGCGATCGTTTCGCTTGATAAGACCCTTATTCATCGTCTGGAATCATTTAAAGTCCTTTGAACAGTTTGCACTGAAACTGTCTTTTGGACCTTGAACCGTTTGGTTCCCATTGAAGTCCATTATATGTAGACAAATGCTGGAATGTTTTCATCAAAAACCTTAATTTCTTTTCGACCGAAGAAAGAAAGACATGGCGTGAGTAAATTATCAGCAAAAGTTTTTTCAAAAGTGAACTACTCCTTTAATGCCAATCCCTCTTTACAGTATATTTCATTTCATTGACTATTTGTTGAAAAAGTAAAAATAAGAATCATTTTTTAAGCGCTATTGTGTACCGTATTCATGGAAAATGCCTTTTTTTGTGCCAGCAGTTTAGATTGCAGGACATGTGCAGTCATTGGAAACGGCTTTTCCTTAAAAAACACTTCACTGGGGGAGATCATTAACAAATACGACGTGGTGATCAGGTAAAAAAAACAACAAAAAAACACCTCCTCCTCTCTTTGACCTCTTTCAACGTTTCTATGACACTGCTTTCATTTAGATTTTACTAGTCCTCATTCTTTAAAAAAAAAGTAATGTTTATATCCTCTTTTTTACATTTCTCAGAAAGTTATAGGTTGTGCTTTGCAAGCTTTTTAATTTCATTTCCCTCCCCATCTCATTTTCCATCTCCATCCATCCATTGAATATATTTTTCTTTCGGTCTACAGAGCGTTAGCCTTTCCAATAGTCTGGCTTGTATTTTGCATTCTTGTTTTATTGTAAGTCTGTTGAGTGGCAAATAATAGGCTCAATACCTCCTGCAATTAGAGCGCTGCTTGGCTACTGTTTCTCAACCTTTGCTTCTCAAGCCGATTTATAGCCTTGGAATGAACTAATGCCATTTTATGTCTTGTAAGCCTCTAACAAACGGCAGAATTTGGCTGATTGTATTTTTCCATGGCCTCCCCCTCCTCGCCTGTTCTCAGAAGCTAATCACGACGGGGGAGGAGAGTCCAGCCGGTTGACATTTGGTGTCGAGTTACAAATCCTGATGCTTCGAAGTCTCCATTAGTGAGCCGAACACCGACTCCTCTCTAATCTCGTTTGTGAGAACGAGGCGGTTTTCCTACGTGGGTTCACTCCCATGAAAAATGAGTTGATAAGGATGCATTTGTAGTGTCTGTAAAGTTCATGAAGGAGTGCGAGTGGGGAGAATTGAAACATTTTGGTCTCTTATACTGCTTTTATTTAATTTGTTTAACATATTACAATTGCCTCATTTGATATGCCAATGTGTAGTTGTTCCTAAATTATCCCTTCTGAAAAACAAGTGTGTATATTATACATTAATTAGGGCTGTCAAACAAAATAAAAGTTTGTGTTCACATAATATTTGCGGGTGCACTGTGTATAATTATTTTATATAAATATAAATACACACACACACTTTTGTATATATTTAAGAAATATTTTCATATAGATTTATATATAATTTATATTATATATAAATATAAATATTTTTTATATAAATAATATTTTTTCTTAAATATACATGCATGTGTGTGTATTTATATATATGAAGAGTTCAGATGCAAAAGCCTCTAAATGCCATTTGAAATTTTCTTCTTTAATGATGATTTTTATCAAACTTGTATATTTAAGTTCAGTAATATCACTTAAATAACAATTAATAGGTAATTATGATTGCCATTTAAGTGAAATTACTGAACTTAAATATACAAGCTTGATAAAAATCATCATTAAAGAAGAAAATTTCAAATGGCATTTAGAGGCTTTTGCATCTGAACTCTTCATATACAAAATAATTATACAGAGTACACCCACATATATTATGTAAACACAAACTTTTATTTTGGATGCGATTAATCACGATTAATCATTTGACAGCCCTAACATTAATATTATATTATTGTATTAATTAATAATATAATGTTAATGAAATAAAATTGAATAAACTCTCATTACTATGTTTCTTAAAACACTTATAAAGTGCACTTTTGCAATAATGGCAGGACAAAGTTTTACTTTAAAGTACATTATAAAAAATAATCTACGTTATGTTGATGTGTTGACTAACATACTATGTAAAGCACTTGATTAGAATTTTAATTTATTTGATGATTTTAATGTAAATGTTATTAGTCAATATATTTAAATGTAATTAATTGCAACTTCATTACAAATGTGTAAATGCAAATATTTTTTAATACATGACATGCAAGTTTCAATGAGTTGACATTAAAATATATTTTAGTTTATTATAAACACTTGTCACTAAATTCAGCAGAACATTTTAACCATATAAATAATGATACAATTACAATTACAGATTTACTAAAGTCCTACTTAAACTAAGTGCAATATAAATATAATATAAATTTTAACTACATTTTTAATATAATATAAATATAAAATATAAAATAAATTCAATATAAATTTTAACTACATTTTAATTATATTTAATTATAAATAACATGCATTTGAGTGTCAGTAAAGATTGCATTTAGTTCACACAGTTTTTTTTTTTTTTTTTTTCTTTCAGAAGGTGTGGCTCTTTCTTTTTTATGAATTTCTATTGAATGTTTAATCAAACCCTCCCTTCCAGTGATGGTGGATGTTTTGGCAGTGAATGCTCTTCTAGCATTGATGTTGTTTACATCACAGGCTTGGCTTTGCCTCAAAAATGTCTTGCTTTTGAAGAATGTCGACTTGTAATCTAAACACTATTAGGCCAGACACACTGGCTAATGGCTCTTTCAGACTGCACGATTTTCAAAGTAGTCAGGTCGCTGCTCTTTTCACACTGCATGACTATCTTGGCCAGCATTCAGTCGCTGCTGTGTTCACACTGGACGATGGATCGGCAACAGAAGGTTTCACACTGCATGACTTTAGAAAAATCGCCGACAGACTCTGTCTAGCACGCTGCACGCAAACTACATTTCACAACAAACACGCGTGAGATATGAAAAGGAAATAACACGCGACATCACACGTGCAAGACCGGAGTTCTCACGTGAGACTTTTTTTTTCGACCCGGTTGTGGTACAGCTGGTGAAACAGACACGAGTGCTCCTGCCAAATTTTTACTAATTTTTCTTCCATTTATTGTGTCCAAATAGACCGAGAAGAAGCTTTTTTTGTTGAAACAATGCCATATCATGTTGATATGTGATCTATAACTCCTCCCCGAACTCCCTGCTACTCTGTATCTTGCTCTCTCACTGGCTGCCGGTGATTGCCGATGTAGTTTTCAGTCAAAACACTTTTCACACAGCAGGATTTTGAATCGCCGACAGGTCCAGATATTTAGCATGCCAAATATCTCACGGGCGTCGGCGACTCGTCGGTGATTCTCTCAGTTCGCGTCTTTGTTCATTCACACTGCGTGATTGTCACTCGCGTGAACGAGTGCCGATTTGCCTGTGATTTCGGGCATTTGCCGGCGATTTCTCAAAACCTGTCGGCGAGCCAAAATCGTGGCTAAAATCATGCAGTCTGAACTCGGCATAAGTGGCGTTTCTGTTGCGTGGCGGCTGCGTTGCGTTTTCTGTGTCTTTGCACACCAGAAACGTGTCTGACGCTGCTGCTAGATGACATAGAGGGACTGGATTAGCGGTGTGTTGCTCTTGCCTTTACGACAACAATTCGTCCAAAATCCGAAAAATAGGAAAATGGGCTGTGTGTTTATTTCAATAACTTTAACACATTTTGTGTAGCTTTAGGCCTTGTTCACACTACTTGATTTTAAAACGTCAGGCTGAACTGTGCGGTTCACACTACATGACTTGCTCTCTGTGAAATGTTCACACCACACGACACAACGTGATTGATTCATAACAGGAGGTGACGCACTACATGATACAACCACGATCGGATGATAAGAGCAAATCATTTGTGACTCTGAGAGCTGTTTCAGTACTATGGTACGGTCTAAATCCTGAAAACAATATAATAAATAATGAGTTGACAACAACTCTGTCAGCCAACGATTCTATCTTGTCTAAAAACCACGTTTTGTCACGAAAAACCACGCAATAAAATGAACCAGAAATGACGCAAAACAGCACGTGCGCCAATACCCAGCGAAGAAGACACGGCAATATGGACATCGGACAGAAAAAAAGAATTAGGCAATTTCAACTTATTGCCAAATCAGGAAGCTTTTTTAACACTAGTGTAGCAAAATCAATGGCAAATAAGGTCTGTAATTGTCTTTATTATGTATTTTAGCATTCTCTTGCTGCTCATGGCTGCTCTAGCCTATCACCTCATAAATCGGGTAAATGAGTAGTGCTTTCTGGCAAGCTTTACCACTATTCCTCATCAACAGAGCACAAATTGTGTACAAACTACACGGCACAGTCAGTATTTCACAAAACCAAGTTGTTTCTGCCATTATTTCTTAACTGACACATTCTCAACTCTGAAAATCGCATTATTGTGGTGCATTGATTCCAACATGATTTGAGGTCAACATGTACAGTATACCCGGCTCTGATTTGCCCTTTGACCTTAATATCTTTGTGTGTCAGGCTGAATGACGCCCCGGTGAGAGGCTTTGAGGAGGATGTGGGGAACAAGACCACTTTGCGTCTGTTTTATCCCGAATCCGCCTCCTATAATCCGGGTATCCACAATGACCCGGACACTCTGCTAGTCCTGGTTCCTTTCAAACAACAGGACCTCCGCTGGCTCAAAGAGATCCTATATGACGAGAAGCGGGTCAGTCCGTCTCACTTAGGTTTTTTCTAACCTGTGCCAGATTTCCCAGTAATCACGGTTAGCTGTTTTGTCTCTGTGCCGGATTTAGGGTCGAAAGGGTTTCTGGAAGCCCCCTCCCCAGATCTGGCTTGGCCGGACCAATCAGATCCGTGTCCTGGACCCATATTTTCTTCGGCTAACAGCCAGCAAGCTTCTGCAGATTCCTCTGCAACCACGCCGACAACAGGTGAGATCTGCACACACCCTACTTTGGCACAACAGATGTGGGTATAATTTCAGATATGGAAAATGTGGCGTTTGCATATTTGATTGTAATGAGACTCAAAAAGCATTGTAATGCATTATGGATTCTGGACATTATAGGGATACTCCACTTTTTTTTTGGAAATAGGCTCATTTTACAACTCCCCCAAAGTTGAGTTAAACTGTTGAGGTTCACCGTTATTGAATCCATTCAGCCGATCTCCGGCGGTACCAGCTTAGCTTTTAGCTTAGCTTAGCATACATCATTGAAGTGCACAAGACCATTAGCATTTCTCAAAAAGACCAAAGAGTTGATATTTTTCCTTTTTAAAACTTGACTCTTCTGTAGTTACTAGAGGTGGCACGGTACATGAAAAAACACCCGAACCGTTCGGTTCGCTTGTCTCGGTTCGGAGCGTGTGTGCGTCTCACGGTTCGACGCATGCGCAATGTAGCCTCGTGCCCGTATGTGACGTGTGTTTTCTTTTCGCGCGACATAAGCTTGTTCGACTTGGACCGGCGCTGCACAGAGCGACCGGTGAATAACATCAAACTAGTGCGAGAGCGACGGCTCCGTATGCTTTTCAATCACTTTCGCGGTATTTGATGTCATTACCGATCGCTCTGTGCAGCGCGTAAACAAGCCAGTAAAAGTGGAGTATGGAGCGCTGCGGGTCACGGCACGCGGAGAAATGGCAAGAGGGAGAGATGAGGGAGTTGGAGGATGCGCCAGCGTCGTATAAGTCTATGGTATAAGTCCAGTGTGTGGGAACATTTTGGATTTCATGTTATGATATTTTAATATAACGCTACAGTGGCACTTTATGTTTAGATAAGAGCTTCAGTCAAATGTTTCCAAATCCTGCACTTCAATTTCAAGTGAAAAAAACGTACCCCCTCACTCTCTGGGAATATTTATGGCCAAAGGAGAAGGCTAAAAGACACCAATCTGTTTGGTTCAACCATGCATCCTCCTAGCCACAACTAGCTTCCTCCCCAAGGTGCTCTCCTATCAAAATAAAAGTCCATTTTGCCAACTACAGGATGTTTCTGCACCAAATATAAAAGTCCCACATACAAAAGACAGAACGTAACTATGGCATGAAACCAATTGAATCCCACCTTTACTTATTTTACAATCTTTTATCCTCCTTCACATTTGTAAATAAAGTCTATTTCTCTTAGCCCTAATTTATTAGTGTCACAAGCCAATTTTATTTGAAACAGAAATCTTCTATGACATGTCTAAACAAACGCATCCTTGCTGAATTATAGTCAATTCCTTAAAAAAAAAAAAATCCTATTGACCTCAAACACTTGTATTTATTATTTGCAGTCGGGAAGGTCAGACTATCACGCTCTACGGATCGACTTGTTGATGCTATGCTGTTTCTAATCAAATTAACCTCACCAGGGCCAAGTTTCACTCACGTGTGTTATTTTTATTTTTAATTTTTTTTTGTGACAGCCAAGATATATGTTTGTATGGTCAATTATCTGTGGAGACAGTGTACAGCCAAAGAATTATTATAAGAAATGCGTCTGGTACATGTCACTCCCTCTTTATCATTTTGTCATCTATAATTTTAAACTGAGCACAGTTTCAGTCAGGCTAAAACAAACACATTCTTATGTATTTCTTTGGAGGCACATCCCTCTACATATTTCTGTCAGTTTACTGAGCTTGTTTGGAGGGCTGTGGATGGCCAGACACCGCAGACACACTTCTTTATATTCCTCGGTCTGCTTAAGAAGAAGGTTGTCCTCCCCTGTTCCTCGCTGACAGGAACCCCTGCTAACTCTGGGCCCACAGCCAGAATCACAGAGACATCATGCAAACAGAGCCGTACTCGGTCAATAAACATGGGGGAACACACGTGCACATCCACGCTCGCTTCTGGAGCTATTAGTCAAAAACTGAAACAGAGGGATGTTTTTAGTCAAACATCAACACACTGCTGGCCAAACTAGTTCTTAACCTGGACGCTTACTGTACTACTAACACACACACACACACACACACACACAAATGTTAGCGGAACCACTGGCATCTAAAATTAAAAGCAGAACAAGAAAACGGAAAATAACTGACTAAATCTTTTGTTGTTTATTCAGGGTTCACAGTAATACACAGGCATTTATATATATATATATATATATATATATATATATATATATAAAAAAATCATTTACATTAATCAAATCTTAAAGGGTCAATTTTGTTTATTTTACGATTAATTCAAAATTGTATTATCTAGAATACAATCTAGCCCTGTTATTATTAGTAATATTATAATTCAATCCATTGTCCAAACCATTTATCCTCTGTAGGGTCGTGTTTATTATTACCATTTTTAAGGCACACCACTTATTATTTACGGGGCACAAAAACAGTATTTGGACACTTAAAAAATTATATTAATATTTTAAAATTTAACCGAGTGATTTAGTGAGCCATTTTGACTTTTAATCAACTGCTGTTTTGGTAATATATGGTACACTGTAAAAAAAAAAAAATCTGTTAAATTTACGGGAAAACTCCGGCAGCTGTGGTTACCAGAGTTACCAGAGTTAAAAGTACGGTAGCAACATTTTAGGTTTTACAGACATTGACCGTATTTAATTTTACAGCAATAAACCGTATTTCATTATTTGATAAAATGTTAATTTACTGACATTTTGAAGTATTAATATCTGTTTTGTTCAATTGCAATACACCGACAGCCATCAATCACAGATATAATGAGAGTCAAATGATCAATCAAAGCTCATCATTATCAGCTCTTCCGCAAGAAAGTTCATACAGCTGCACAGTGTCATTCACACAAACATTAAACACCATCATGGTAACATTTTGAAATTTAAAAAATGAAATAAGAATTAATTTAACAATGTTAAATGGAACATAAAACCCTAATGAACATAACTGATAAGAAAAAAAACTATGCAAATTATGAATAAACAGTTAAAACACATTAAATGTGAAGTGTCACGCAGGGAATTGTGGGAAAGTCAATTTGACTTCTTTTTCACTTCCAAAAACTGTAAATTTAACGGTATTTTACAGTAAAATTACATTAAATGTACCATTATTTATATATATATATATATATATATATATATATATATATCACAGTTATTTACCGTATATAGTCAGGAAACTTTCTGTTAACCAATTAACAGTTTTTCACTGTAGCATTTTTACAGTCTTTTACTGTTAAAATCAATCATTTTTTTATAGTGACAGTAGTTCATCTGTGAACATATTCTACTACCATTTGACAAGCAAAATTCTGTCTTTAATGTTGAATACATATTGTTTAATCATTTAAATCTTATCAAGCTTGATATTTGTAAAATGTTGTATATGAGTAACACAGAGCACAGTGGCAAATGTTCACATTTGGAAAGGAAAGACCATTAACCCTAAAACTGTATTTTGGACAAAAGTGGGCAAAATAGTTTTGATTTATTTTTTAAAAAATACTTCCCTTGATCTGAGCGGTACAAGACTTGGCTACTTTTCCTAAGTTTGCCTCCTGAAAACATACACATTTTTTTTACTTATTTTTACAAAGTTAAGTGGGTGAAAAACAAAACAAACCCCTTAATCTTGTATTTGGGTCAAAAATGGGCACCCATAGAAATGAATGGGAAAAACTGTAATTTAGAGCTTTCTAAAATAAGCCAAAATAAGCCACCAGGTGACAGCAAAGTCACTTCATCTTTAGGTTTTAGCTCAAAGAACTTATTGGAATGATATTTTAATGTAGTAAAAAAAATAAGCATAATTTACACCGAAAATATGGTACTTTTTGAAGCAAATAAATTCAAAAATTAAAAAAAAACCCACCATAAATGGATAGCCAAAACTTTATCGAAGACAGTGATATAACGTTTATAATAAACAAAAATTAGGATCACACCTGAGTCCAGGATTAAGGGCTATAAAGTGAATACGGTTTGAGGGCTACCGAGAAGAAAGTAGGAAGTCTCTTGTTTTAATTTGAGCATGATGTGAAAATGGTGACACTGTTGTTGAAATGGATAAGATTCGCATCTTTGAGGAGATGTATACAAATGTGTTTAGAGAGGATATGTTGTGTGGGACTGAACGGATCAGTAGCTGCGGAAATCATGGAGCAATGCGGAAAAGCTAATGACTTGGAAAAAGAGAGAAAGATGCAACTTAAGCAGTCACGGCTGGAAAAAGCCAAGATGCATTACTTTCCACAGCGTTCCACTAAGCAGACATTTTCCAACATGCAAAAGGTGATTTCTGGCAAAAGTTCACAGCGAATACATCTTATGTGATTTATGGCATTGTTTTTATTCCAGCTTAGGTGCGTGTTCAACGATTTTACAATGCTTATAAAATGAGAAGAAGTTTAAAACCTAATAAAAATGTTCTGTCCGATGTTCACATACGTACGTCCTATTAAGGTTTGTGCAGACATAATGGCTATGACGGTCGGTCGCTGGTGGACCTTAGTGGAGAGACAGCATTTGATTGGACTTATTTGCATAGAAAATTTATTTGCAAGTTGGTTATAGATTCATAGATAACTTGGGCTAAAATCCAGGATAGTTCACTTTGAAATTAATTTTTGATATGTTTTAGCAGCCTCGAGGGCATCCAAGATGTAGGTGTCTTTGTTTCCGCAGTAGTTTCAATTTTGATATTTTTATGTCAAACCGTTCTTGTCTGTCAGTCATATAATGGAGGTCTATGGTCACCACCTCAAAGAGCATGCACAGAGAAGTCCAAATTAAACATGATTTAATGACTCGTAAATGTAAGGACACATTGATGGCCTAAGACACGAAACGAGCGGTTTGTGTGAGAAAATGAACAGTATTTATATCGTTTTACCTCTTGTATACACAGCCATAAAGCACCCACGCCCTCAGAGTACTTACGATATAAAACGATATAAATACTGTTCATTTTCTCACACAAACCGCTCGTTTCGTGTCTTAGGCCATCAATGTGTCCTTACATTTACGAGTCATTAAATCATGTTTAATTTGGACTTCTCTGTGCATGCTCTTTGAGGTGGTGACCATAGACCTCCATTATATGACTGACAGACAAGAACGGTTTGACCTAAAAATATCAAAATTGAAAATACTGCGGAAACAAAGACACCTACATCTTGGACGCCCTTGAGGTAAGATAAAACATACCAAAAAATAATTTCAAAGTGAACTATCCCTTCAAGCATTCATAGGAAAGTTAAAGCTGTGTTCAGCCGCCCCCTGCAGGAGGACAAACACTATTAAACAGACGTTACCTAAACTGCACTTCCTCTGTTTCTCCGTCAGAAACCAGTCCATCCCACCACTGGTATTCTGGCAGTGTTTGTGGCATTAAACTACTGTGACGTTGTGCACGTCGCTGGATTCGGATATCCAGAGTTCCGAAACCAGAAACAGCCCATACACTATTATGGAAAAGAAACAATGAAGTCCATGAAGGTTGGTTTTTTGTAATTTAAAAAAAAAAAAAAAAACTGGGCTGTATTTCCATAGTCCACTTCAGTATTAGTAGACGTTCTGCTTAATATCTGCTAACACAACAGACATTCATCTGACTATAATTAACTTTGCAAATTCATGTCAACTCATTAGAGTATTAGTAGACTGTTAGGGTTCAGGTTAGTAGAACAAGACATGTAGTTACTTATGATCAGTTGAATGTCTGTTGAGGAGCATCACATTGAACTGTTAGCAGATATTAATCATCTATGACTGCTAGTTGGCGTAGTTTCAAAGTTGCTATAGTGGACAATCGAAAAAAAGTGTTACCAATGAATTAACGGAGTAGTTCACTTTAAAAAAAAAAAAAAAACTTTTGCTGATAAGTTACTCACCCCCATGTCATCCAAGATGTCCATTTCTTTCTTTCTTCAGTCGAAAAGAAATTAAGGTTTTTGATGAAAACATTCCAGGACTTCAATGGGAACCAAACGGTTCAAGGTCAGTGCAAACTGTTCAAAGGGCTTTAAACGATTCCAGACGATGAATAAGGGTCTTATCAAACGAATCGATCGCTAATTTAATAAATAACAAAGTTTAAGTTTTATAAGTTCATTTGTGACTCTCCTGTTCGAACTCGTTTATCAAAATGAACAAATCTTTTTTCGTGTCATTTGGTTCATTCAACGAACGAATTGACTTGGGATAAGATTTGTTCATTTTGATAAACGAGTTCGAACAGGAGAGTCACGAACGCGCATCACAGAACAGAGCAAGGCGAGCATTTGAGCTTATAAAACTTAAACTTTGCTATTTAATTATTAAATGAGCGATCGTTTCGCTTGATAAGAGCCTTATTCATCAACTGCAATCGTTTAAAGCCCTTTGAAGCTGCACTGAAACTCTCTTTTGGACCTTGAACCGTTTGGTTCCCATTGAAGTCCATTATATGGAGAAAATCCTGGAACCTTAATTTCTTTTCGACTGAAGAAAGTAAGTGAAAGGTGAGTAAATTATCAGCAAATGTTTTTTTTTTTAAAGTGAACTACTCCTTTAAAACAAGTTGATGAATTAAACCTAATTCTATAAAATGATCCCATGATCTGCCTGACAGAACCCTTTTATATTGAACCTTTTCTTCTAAGACGGTGTAACATTGCTTTGCTTTACTGGATGTCCTTGTTGTTTCAGAATTCCTACCACGATCTCAACCAAGAGGGTCAACTCCTGAAGAGACTGGAAGACCAGGGGGCCATTTTATATCTTCATCCTCATTCTTGACACCCAACATGAACATACACGAGTGCATGTAAATACAACACCAGAAACAATATCCTCATCTTCGGACTTCACACAAACCTTATTTCCAGCTCTCACGCTGCATTTCTATGTGATTTCCACACTTTGGTCTTTTTTTTTAACAATGATTTTTTTTTTTTTCCTTTCATGATTTTTATTTGATTTTTTGATTTTTAAAAATCACCACTAGATATTTTGTGAACCTCATTAGTATTTAATAAAATTAAATTAAATCTTGTTTTTCATTGGTAATATTTATTGGAGAATAAATGGAGATGTATATATCTCCTGTTTCTTGTTTCTCCTTAGAAAAAGATCCTAGTGATCTCACACGTGTCTCCTATATGTCCTCATGTTCAAAGTTAAATGTAATGAACTCACTTAGAAGTATCATCTAAACTTTTACAGTGAGCCTATTTCAGTTTAGAGATTCTATATTTAAGATACAATTTGTGGTAACACATGTACTTACCATAGTAATAATTATGCATAATTGCATGCAATTTACCCTCAACCAAACCCTAAACCTACAGTAAGTACATGTAGTTATTTAATATTACACCTTAAAATAAAGTGTAACCAATTTTTGAGCATATGTGATTGTGTCATCCCCGAATATCTGTGGCAATACCTGGCACAGCCTGAAGAGGGCGATTCATCTACATGACAGTGTGAGCGAGCTCTGTTTACAGGGAGACTAAATGCTTGCACTGAAGCACATCACATGTACATGATGGCCGTATGTTCACTTTCTGCTTTATGGATATGGTTTCTACTTGAATTTGGGGGAGCTGCCTTTTTTTTTGAGTCATATTTATTACTCAGAGCTTCACAGAGGAAGGAACATCTGGAGATTTGTCAGTGCCCGAATACACTGCCAGATTGGAAGGCCTCATTTGGACTCGGCAGCCCAATCCAGCAAACAGTACCTTGTGAGATGTGAACTTTTGGTGTCATTCAAATGAATGATGCAAACCATGCACCAATGGCTTTCAAAAATCAGACCCATAATTGCAGGCTGCATTTAGTGATGTATGTCTCGAGACCACTTTTACGTGGTCACGGCCTTGACGGTCTTGTCTAGGTCTCGCTGTCTCAGATCGATATAGCGAAGACAGTGCGGTGTGCGCGAGCCCCGCGAGAAAACACCGTATCCGCGCCACTGATCGCAGCGGCAACGAGCACTTTGATCACTTGATTTAAAAAACAAATATCATGTACAGTTTTTGATGTATTAATATTTAGTAAAACGCATATCAGTGACATGATGGGTTTTAACTTCATTCAGGAGATTTTGGGTAACTGCACAACCGACAGATGACTTTGAGCACACCGCCAACTGCAGGTGTGTGTGTGCGTGTGTGTTACCATAGCGACAAAACTTTCGGATCCTGCACTTAAGCTTATAATTTAGTTTTGTTTTTAAATTTAATTATGTATTTAAAAGTTACAGAATGGATTCATTTGGAGACTTGGTCTGCCTCTCGACGTGGTCTCGGTCTTGGTCTTGATACCCTCTGGTCTTGGTCTCGACTTGGTCTCGATTTCCTCTGGTCTTGGTCTGGACTTGGTCTCGGTCTTGATACCCACTGGTCTCGGTCTTGCTCTCGATACCCTCTGGTCTTGGTCTCGACTTGGTCTCGGTCTTGGTCTTGATACCCACTGGTCTTGGTCTCGACTTGGTCTCGGTCTCGATACCCACTGGTCTTGGTCTCGACTTGGTCTCGGTCTTGGTCTCAATACCCTCTGGTCTTGGTCTCCACTTGGTCTCGGTCTTGGTCTCGACTTGGTCTTGGTCTCGATACCCTCTGGTCTTGGTCTCGATCTTGGTCTCGATACCCTCTGGTCTCGGTCTTGGTCTCGATACCCTCTGGTCTTGGTCTCGACTTGGTCTTGGTCTTGATACCCTCTGGTCTTGGTCTCCACTTGGTCTCGGTCTTGGTCTCGACTTGGTCTTGGTCTCGATACCCTCTGGTCTTGGTCTCGATCTTGGTCTTGATACCCTCTGGTCTTGGTCTCCACTTGGTCTCGGTCTTGGTCTCGACTTGGTCTTGGTCTCGATACCCTCTGGTCTTGGTCTCAATCTTGGTCTTGATACCCTCTGGTCTTGGTCTTGATACCCTCTGGTCTTGGTCTCGGTCTTGGTCTCGATACCCTCTGGTCTTGTTCTTGGTCTCGACTTGGTCTTGGTCTCCTCTGGTCTTGGTCTCGGTCTTGATACCCTCTGGTCTTGGTCTCGACTTGGTCTTGGTCTCGATACCCTCTGGTCTTGGTCTCAATCTCGGTCTTGGTCTCGATACCCTCTGGTCTCGGTCTTGGTCTCGATACCCTCTGGTCTTGGTCTTGGTCTCGACTTGTTCTCGATACCCTCTGGTCTTGGTCTCGGTCTTGGTCTCGATACCCTCTGGTCTTGGTCTTGGTCTCGACTTGGTCTTGATACCCTCTGGTCTTGGTCTTGGTCTCGATACCCTCTGGTCTTGGTCTCGACTTCGTCTTGGTCTCGCTACCCTCTGGTCTTGGTAGTGTCTTGGTCTCGGTTTAGGTGGTCTTGACTACAAGTCTAGTTGTATATGAAGGCATCACATGTACACACCAGAAACAAAGACTGTTCTAGAAGTTGAGACTCTTCTATTTGCTGACTGGCAATCTCACAATAGATTGCGCAGAGTTTCATGAATAAATGCATCCAAAATGGTGGACAAAGTGGGAGAATAATGATAAATTTACTATTTCATGCAATGTTGTATAGACAAAGAAATAGTTAGTACAATAATAAAGATGATATTTATACAAAATATTTGTGTGTGATGTTTGCTTTTATGCTTCTTAGAACTACACCGTTAGCTTAGCGACAAGCTAACACGTCCAAGCAATGTCCATTTGTTATGAAATCATTTGAATCAGTTCTGTTCAATCACAGATGTGTATAGACCTTATGTAGCCCTCCCCCTTTTTAGCACTGCACTTTTTGTGCTCTGTCTTCTGTTTTGTATTTCCACAGCATCTTATGAATTTCTGAATGAACCGCTTGTTTTATAAACTTCACAGTCTATTGACATTTGTTATGACATCTGCTTTAAATATTACAATGCTCATGGTAACTTTCAGTAACTCTACAATAAGTCAATCCACTTCACTTATCCACTGATAGAGCACTATTTGAGGGAACAGCCATTTATAGTGGTGTCTGAAACCATAGTGGACGTTACCGAGTGCACTCAATCAATCCCACAATGCAAAGCAACAATGAGTTTACAAACGTTGTATGTTCAACGGCTAGAAAATACCCATAATGCACTGTGAGAGTGGCGCCGTACCTGAATCATCCATCCATTAATTTTCCAAACCGCTGGTCCAATGTGGCGACAGCGTAATATCATACAGGTATACATTCCTTTTTTAACTGACTATTTAAATTATTATAAACAGCAAGCACAAACTATGCAAAAGTGACCGCTTTTCCCATTCCAAAGAAATGGGATTGTGTTTTTATGTATTTTGTTTGTACGATGTTTTTGTAGGTATTTATATTCATATATGCGTCTAATGGTTGTAGATGCTCAGTGGACTTGCTTCGAAATGTATGGCAGACTGGCTTTGACCCTTCCAGAATGGCGGACGGCTTAATGAATAGCAGCCCATAGAGACATAGAAACCACTAATGAGGCATATACACTCATCTAAAGGGTTATTAGGAACACCACACTAATACTGTGTTTGACCCCCTTCAGAACTGCCTTAATTCTACGTTTCATTGATTCAACAAGGTGCTGAAAGCATTCTTTAGAAATGTTGGCCCATATTGATCGGATATTATCTTGCAGTTGATGGAGATTTGTGGGATGCACATCCAGGGCTCGAAGCTCCCGTTCCACCACATCCCAAAGATGCTCTATTGGGTTGAGATCTGGTGACTGTGGCGGCCATTTTACTACAGTCAACTCATTGACATGTTCAAGAAACCAATTTGAAATGATTCATGGTGCATTATCCTGCTGGAAGTAGCCATCAGAGGATGGGGACATGGTGGCCATAAAGGGATGGAGATGGTCAGAAACAATGCTCAGGTAGGCCGTGGCATTTAAACGATGCCCAATTGGCACTAAGGGGCCTAAAGTGTGCCAAGAAAACATCCCCCACACCATTACACCACCACCACCAGCCCAACAGTGGGGACAAGGCATGATGATCCATGATCTCATTCTGTTTACGCCAAATTCTGACTCTACCAACAGAAATCGAGACTCATCAGACCAGGCAACATTTTTCCAGTCTTCACCTGTCCAGTTTTGGTGAGCTCTTGCAAATTGTCGCCTCTTTCTCCTATTTGTAGTGGAGATGAGTGGTACCCGGTGGGGTCTTCTGCTGTTGTAGCCCATCCGCCTCAAGGTTGTGTGTGTTGTGTCTTTGCTGCATACCTCGGTTGTAACGAGTGGTTATTTCAGTCAAAGTTGCTCTTCTATCAGCTTGAATCAGTCGGCCCATTCTCCTCTGACCTCGAGCATCAACAAGGCATTTTGGCCCACAGGACTGCCATCGCATACTGGATGTTTTTCCCTTGAAAATCCCAGTAACTGAGCAGATTGTGAAATACTCAGACACCAACAACCATTGCTTAAATCCCCTTTCTTTCCCATTCTGACATTCAGTTTGGAGTTCAGGAGATTGTCTTGACCCCTAAATGCATTGAAGACACTGCCATGTGATTGGTTGATTAGATAATTGCATTAATGAGAAATTGAACAGGTGTTCCTAATAATCCTTTTGGCGAGTATATGTATCTATGTGTTAAAATAATCTAGAAAAAACATTGGAATTATTAGTTTAAACACTGGACTAAATTATACTTTTTTGACGTAGATCTGCCTCCAACGTTTCAAAGTTTCAATGTCCGAGAACCCCCTCGTAAAAACATAAGTGTACTTAATTGTATTGAATGTGCACTTGCAGTGTACTTCAAATCTTAAAAGTATATTTATAGAATAATAGGCTACTTGCATTTACTACAAAATTAATGAAAAAGGTAGGTCTACACTTTAACCATATTTAAAAGACAATATAATTATACAATTGCTGTATGTCAAAACACTCTTAAGGCCATTCAATATGCATTTAAACTCTAATCAATTTAATTTTAATTGTAAATAACATCCAACTAAGAATTTCCGAATACCCTCAGTTTATAATTAGGCTAAGTATGAAGAGTTCAGATGCAAAAGCCTCTAAATGCCATTTGAAATTTTCTTCTTTAATGATGATTTTTATCAAACTTGTATATTTAAGTTCAGTAATTTCACTTAAATAACAATTAATAGGTAATTATCATTGCCATTTAAGTGAAATTACTGAACTTAAATATACAAGCTTGATAAAAATGATCATTCTAGAAGAAAATTTCAAATGGCACTTAGAGGCTTTTGCATCTGAACTCTTCGTATATACATTAAAAGTACATCATCAGGACGAGTCTGATTCGTGAAGAGACGGGCACTATGTCTTGGAGCTGGTGTGTAATCGTAAGGATTATTAAGATGCACAAGTTATTCTTCTCCACATTCTCCAATGTTTGAGTTCTGCCTCTCTCTGTATATAGGCAAGGATGGCCACTTGTGATTGTGAAGTAGTTAAGGGCACAACAGAGTCATTCAAGTGCGTCACTGGCCCTCTTCTTCACAGGCTGGAGTGTCTGAACAGTGGCGGTTTCATTACCCCTGCAGAATCAGTGCAGAACCACAGTGCATTGCTTTGTCATACCTGATTGGTCATCCTAGTGTGTGTTATGCAACACACAGTTACATAATCAAAGAATATCTGTTTATATGACGACCAAAAACAAGGTCAGTGCAAGTTAGCATGGGACACCTTGTCAAACATGCCTGTATTATATTGCTAGCTTGATGCGATAAGAGTAGCATGTTTTCACATTTAAAATTCAGGTATAAATGACCCATCGGATGGTAAATGGCAGATTTGTGTGATATTTAAATGCGCCAGTAATCACTGTAGGTGCCTCGCATGAAAAGTGTATGCAAATGATAGTAGAGCTGCTCTTAAATAATTTCCTCCTGCAGTTCGATGCTGCATCATCATGATGCTTGCGTGTAATTTACCATAATTGCAATAGCAAAATCAGCTCTGTTTACACACTTGAACTGTTTTCATGTGCCAAGTGCCAACAAATCTGTTGCTTTTTTATGTTTGCCGACAGCGTTTGAATTCTGAAACTATTCGTGAAAGCTAAGATATCGTTGAGCGCGGATAATGTGAACGCTGTGTTGTGCTCAGCGCACCCACACTCTCTTAAAAACTGTGCCAATCCTGAACTGGTCTTTCCTTCCCACACGATGTGAAGTGCAGGTAAGAGCACACACACACTGATAGCGCGGCACATTTCGGTGAAGAGGTAGATATGGGGATCTTTTTGTGCACATTCATCAGCAGCGGTTTGTTTTGATGTCTAAAGATGGAGACATCTAACACACAAGTGAGAGAAACCATTTTTATCATCTAGCTTAAGGTCAGATTAGTTGCAGATGCATTTATAAGTGATTACAAATGAGCAATTTGCCTTCTTTCTACCATTTTCTCGTTTGTCTAGGTAAAAACGATATAAATACTGTTCGTTTTCTCACACAAACCGCTCGTTTCGTGTCTTGGGCCATCAATGTGTACTTACATTTACGAGTCATTAAATCATGTTTAATTTGGACTTCTCTTTGAGGTGGTGACCATAGACCTCCATTATACGACTGACAGACAAGAACGGTTTGACCTAAAAATATCAAAATTGAAAATACTGCGGAAACAAAGACACCTACATCATGGATAAGATAAAACATATAAAAAATTAATTTCAAAGTGAACTATCTCTTTAAAGATGGTGTGCAAAGCAAAAGCTTGTATTATCATTTCATCTACATTATGTACATTTATGCATTTGGCAGATGCTTTTATCCAAAGCGAAGGTACACATTTTCGTCTGCGTCCATTGCAAATCGCACCATTTAATTTTCGTTTTATTTGGGTTGTCATATGGGTCACTTTAAAAAAGAAGATGCAAGCTATCAAAAAAAAAAAAAGGATATGGTTAACACATTAGATTTGGGTATCAAGACCTGCAGTGCAGATGCTGCCTTAGCAAAATTTTGTAAAACAGCAGAGATTTGCTATAACAGCATTTTTAATTGCCTATCACGTCCTAAAAGTGTTTGTAACTCGACTCTGATGCTGGTAGGTTTGCACAGGGTTTTCCCTGCTCCGTAAACTACCAGATGACAATCTTTGTCTACATGTCAACACACACGTCTATCTAGCTGAAGATCTGAATCTCATATCGTAGGTTTATGCAACTCACTGCACGAGTGTCCTCAGCAACCGGTTATGAAATCAGTGCTTGGATTGGAGTCAGCGGGCGTCTCCTCCTCGACACGTCTCCTCTCGGGTGTGTGTCATTAGTTGGTGTGTGTTCACTGAGGTGTAGCGCTGTGACACTGAGCCCAGCTGTTCAGGCGGATTGCCCTCATGTGTTTGTTCAGTACACATCGTTTGTACACACCTGAATGAGAATGAACAATTAAGGACCGCCACTGCCCTACATCACCACACACACACACGTATATCATGTGCGCATGACTTACTGTTTGTGAAAATAGTATGTTTTCAGCTATACATGTGTAATGTGCATTTGTGCATTGACTCACTCAAATACTTCACTTGTTTTATTATTATATGAATCAGCGTTTTTGAACGAATCTCTTGAATGAATGATTCAATGACTCACTGGAATAGCCTACTTCACTTGTTTTATTATTATATGAATCTGCGTTTTTGAACGAATATCTTGAATGAATGATTCAATGACTCACTCAAATACTTCACTTGTTTTATTATTATATGAATCTGCGTTTTTGAGCGAATCTCCTGAATGAATGATTCAATGACTCACTCGAATAGCCTACTTCACTTGTTTTACTATTATATGAATCAGCGTTTTTGAACGAATCTCTTGAATGAATGATTCAATGGCTCACTCAAATACTTCACTTGTTTTATTATTATATCAATCAGCGTTTTTGAACGAATCTCTTGAATGAATGATTCAATGACTCACTGGAATAGCCTACTTCACTTGTTTTACTATTATATGAATCAGCGTTTTTGAACAAATCTCCTGAATGAATGATTCAATGACTCACTCAAATACTTCACTTGTTTTATTATTATATCAATCAGCGTTTTTAGCGAATCACTTGAATGAATGATTCAATAACTCACTCAAATACTTCACTTGTTTTATTATTATATCAATCAGCGTTTTTGAACGAATCTCTTGAATGAATGATTCAATGACTCACTGGAATAGCCTTCTTCACTTGTTTTATTATTATATGAATCTGCGTTTTTGAACGAATATCTTGAATGAATGATTCAATGACTCACTCAAATACTTCACTTGTTTTATTACTATATGAATCGGCGTTTTTGAGCTAATCTCTTGAATGAATGATTCAATGACTCACTCAAATACTTCACTTGTTTTATTACTATATGAATCAGCGTTTTTGAACAAATCTCCTGAATGAATGATTCAATGACTCACTCGAATAGCCTACTTCACTTATTTTATTATTATATGAATCAGCATTTTTGAACGAATCTCTTGAATGATTTAATGACTCACTCGAATAGCCTACTTCACTTGTTTTACTATTATATGAATCAGCGTTTTTGAACAAATCTCCTGAATGAATGATTCAATGACTCACTCAAATACTTCACTTGTTTTATTATTATATCAATCAGCGTTTTTGAGCGAATCTCTTGAATGAATGATTCAAAAACAAATACGGTTGTTGATATGTATTTGATACAATTTTTAGTTACTTTGAAAAGGTGATTTTACTATTTAGCGCAGTCTCATCCCAAGACGTCTTTTGAACATACGTCAACATCGGTTAGATGACGTTATCGGATCCTAACCCTACCCCAGACCTAAACCTACCTGACGTTAAAGGTAAAGCGTCAGTTGTATGACGTCCCAGGATCATCATGTAACTGACGTTTAAGGGTACCCTAAAACGGCGGATGTTGACGTATGGTCAAAAGAAAAGACGTCAAAAGACGTCTTGGAATGAGACTGTGTTAACTTTACACATCAGTGTTTACATCCAAACTTTTATTGCAGTTTTTCTGAGATAATTTGAATAAGTGTAACAGAAACACTGATACTGTGGCTAGAAAGACGGTTTGTCTAAACATGACAGCAACGCCAACACAGATCTGAGTGTTCTCTGTGATCGTAGGCTACTTGTCAAAGGTTTAATAGACAGAGATGAATCGCTGTCATTTAGGAATAAGATCGCGTGGGTGTTTGGACCAATCCTAACTATTAATCATGCAGCTCTTGGTCCAATTCATATTGTTGTATTGGATAAAATTCACATTGCTGAAAAGTGCACATCTACTGAATGATGCAACAGATGGGCTAAAGCCTAAAATCTGTCTTCTGGGAACCAATTAGGTCAAATGAACGAAATTAAGAGGTTATTTTAAAAATGAATCTGTTTTGCATCTATATTATAGGGATCTCTGGGAAACTCCTACCATCAATACAGTAACAGTAAGTAAAGGGTCTCGAAAGGTCTCCTGCAATTCTCATGCCAAACAAATGAGAAGTTGAGGCTCCTTAAGGAAGTCAGAGATGTAAATACATTCAGTTCTCATAGGCATGTGATCCGTAACATGCTCCTTGAAGCTCTTTGTGTGTGGCCAAACACGGTGTCCTGAATGCAATATGTTGACTGTAAATGGATTTTCTCTGCTGATGCCAGGCTCCGATTCCCTGTCATGGCACCGCATGTTCTGCCGCGACACTCGTGATCATGAGCGTTCAGGTGATGATGGGTTATCCCATAACAAGGCAGATGTCCTATATCTAAACAAATGCTGCAGTCAAGGAGTGCACAGAGTTCAAGAAGGAGTTTTAATAAAGCTTTTATTTTAAGTGCGACGGGGTGACTGCAGTGCTGTAACTGGACATCAACCCTCAACATATGCCCAGGAAAGCTCTCACTGTGCATATATCGGTGTTATTTTGTGGCACAACATGGCACTAACAACACCAAGGTCATGGGTTCAATTTGCAGGGAAAGCAAGAGCTAATAAAAAGTGCATCAAGAATGCAATGCAAGTCGCTTTGAATAAAAGCATCTGCCAAATGCATAAATGTTGGGGATGCACGAGATATCGGCCAGCATATCGGTTCATTTTTAATGTTATCGTTATCGGCCAAAATGTGGCCGATATATTAAAGCTGATAAATTAAAGCTTCAACTTGTTGAACCGAACAGTATTTTCATTTTTTGAAGAGATTTAAACCATATTTCAAGAAATTCAAAAACGTAATGTTTTTGAATTTCTTGATATTTCATTGAAATCTCTTCAAAAAATGAAAATACGGTTCGGTACAACATGTGCAGCGCAAATCTGTCATATCGGCTATACAACACTATAACATGGACATGGATTTAATTTTGAGACGACTTTTGTTCTTGAAATCAGTCTCTCAAAATTAGATATTAATTTGGATTTAAGTTTGTCGGCCGATATATCGATTATCGGTTATCGGTATCGGCCAAAATTTTCATATCCGTGCATCCCTAATAAATATACAGTATTTATCTAAAGTTTTCATGCA
Source organism: Pimephales promelas (assembly GCF_016745375.1). Next base: position 2,127,820 of record NW_024121499.1, read on the forward strand.
ACCCGACCTAGATCCAGACCACATCTGGTACAGTACATGTGGATTCAACGCGTACCGGATCTGGACCGACACTATGTTGCTGTCTGGGGTCATGCATATTACTGGATTGTCTTCGTGTCTGTGAGATTTGGGGCAATTGTAACATAAGTTAAGGGAAAAAATCTTTCAAATACGTAATGAACATTATTTCATTCCATTGTGTTGAATCAAATACATTAAAATTATGGACATTATTTTTATTCTCATTTCAAATGTAGGTCAAATTAATCACATCAACATACTAACCCATTCTGTGTCAGAGGTTAGGTTCAGCTGACTTGTATTAATCTTATATGAAATAATCTCATAATTTACAGTGAACAAGTGTAAATTGACATCCTCAGAAATCTATGACCGCTCACTTTTTATAATTATTGTTAAAATAACAATAATATACATTAGGGTTTCATGTTACATCTAATGTTGTTTAATTAATGTTTGTTGCATTATTGCAGTGTCGTGTGTGTTACCATGATGGTGTTTTATAACTGATTCAGCATGATGTGGCGTTCTCTTTACTACCTGTACTCCCAAGAAAAGGCACAATGGTAAAATAGGGCACGGTGTACTGTTAATCAGAATTTTTTTGCATGTATTTTGTGTTACTCATTGCATTGTGTTGTATTAAAGGAAAAATTTGTCAACTTAATAGATAATGTCTCTTTTAGGGGGCCGAGCACTGAATGTTCTGTGGCCCCTTTTGTTTCTTTTGGTTTTCTTCATTATTATTCCTCCCGAGCCCTAGGAACGGTATCTTCAAAAATGATGAAATTTGGCACACTTATAGTAGTGGTCCTGAATAGTAATCAGACCAAATGTGGGGTCTCTGGGACCAACTCTATAGCGCCACCACTCTATAGCGCCACCACCAGTTAAAAAAAAAACATTTTTTAAAATATTTGCTATAACTTTTAAACCCCTTGTCCTAGAAACAAATGTATTTATTTAATTTAATTATTGATACTTGATTATTCTCCTCATTTTGATCACATTCAATATCTTACATTAAGACTCAATATTTTAAAATGTACTGTAGTCTATTTTTTGCCCCTCCTCCTTCAGTTTGCTGTGTTCATTGCTTGACCCTGATCTGCAGCTTGCATCTATGTTTTTCTTCTTCTGATTTTTCATATTTTGTATTTTTAGATTTTTTTTTTTTAAATGTTGCTACCGTATTTTTTTTTTTTTTTTTTTTTGCGGGACAGTTCGATAACCAACCACAGCTGACATTTTTTCCCTCAGTGTCTCAGAGACCCCAGATATAAAACATGAATATCTGTCTATTTATCTGACGTAACTCTGAAGGACAGATTGAATAATTCATCTTTTGGACCTTTACTCCTTTTTTCCTCTCTCCCGTGGCTGGAGTCCCAGGAATACGTGCCCAAGAGGTTTCCAATACACGGAAAAGGAGAGAAAGAGAGAGATCAGAGTCTCTGAGGACATGATGGTTATCCTGAGGGAAGAGACACAGAGATACATCTGCAGGACAGAAGTCCCTGAGCTCCTGGACTAATTTACACACACAAAATCCACACCCAGCGGCATTCATTGTGAAAATCCAGCTCTTACTGACGCATTTCAGGTTATTGATTATAAACGGTTTCATCCTATTGAATTCCACTCCATTATAACTCTTCGTAAGTGCTGGAGGACTCATCCATTCTGAATACTGAACAATAACTGACACATCCAATCTGCTTTAACGTGTTCTGCCATCGCAGCCGCCGAATACACACACAGCTCTGCGATCCCAGGGGATAGTCTTTATCACTTTGTTTTTCTGTTGATTTTCTGGGAAAGGAATGCAAGTTGAATCACACTGATACATCAAGCTAGAGTTTGAAATATGTTAGCTATACTGTCAAAAAAATAAGATTTTGGATATTTTACTGCAAAAATCCTGCATATTGTACCTTTAAAGTTGTCTCAAGCGTTTCAGGGAAAGCTGAGACGTATGGCAACGTACACAGTGACGTAACAATGTCATTCGCTGGGTTCTCTAGTCCGTGGAAAACAAACACAAGTTGAACCAACTTTGAACCAGCACCAGTTCCGAACCAGTTATTTTTTGGTGGAAAAGGGGTAATAGTCCACTTAAGCGTGTGTCCACCAAAGCGTTTGTAGCCAGCTGAAAACGCTAGAAGACGCCATGGTTTGGGCGCTTGAGAGCGTTTTGGCAGTGCAGAGTTTTTTTCTGTTGAGACGTTTCGTTGCTATGATACAGAATATCCGCAGCACAGTTTGAATGTTGTGACAGTTGGTCAGTGTGGTTTAGTCCCGCCCCTCCTCCACTGTGATTGGACGGCTGGGTAAAAAAGTGACTGTGATGAGCGCTGCGTTTTATTCAAAGTTGAACATTTTTCAACTTTCGGCGACCAGTAAAAAACGCCGGGCGCTCGGCGCTTCAGCGTGAAAAGAACGCTCAGCGCCTCGTTAAAAAACGCGGCGCTCCCATTGAAAACAATTGAAAACATACGCTAGGCGCATGGAAAAACACTTTGGTGGACACACGGCCTTAGATATTTTGCTAAATTTACAACTACATGTCCACTAAGCCGAACCCTAACCTAACCGTCTACTACTCTAATGAGTAGGGGTGTCACAATTCACCAAATCCTCGATTCGATTACATTTTCGATTCTAAGGTCACGGTTCAATTCGATTCTTGATTTTTATCAATCGGCCAATCAGGAAGCTCTCTGTCTCCTGGAACTTTCGCGAGACTTGGGATTTCTGCAAACGGTGGCTTTTTTTGACGCGAGAACATGTCAACATAACTCACTGGAAATACAAAACACTTCCACACCTGCGACTTCAATGAAAGAGGAGGGGGTTCACGTTCTGTCGTTGGGTTTCCAGTTGCAATGCTATCTTTTGAATGGCTGTAGCTAAGTTAGAGGAGGTTGACCACAGACTCGCAGCAAAATAACGTGCGTTTTTTCCGTGGCAGCATCGATGATTCCATTTTTTAATTCGAAGTTCGAGATTGTGAATTAATTTCGATCGATTTCGATTTAAGATCGAAAATGTGACACCCTTACTAATGAGAGTTCTTAGTAATACAAGCAAAGTGAGAAAATATGGGGGGGCTCGATCATCCCGATTAACCCATTAGACCCCCTGAAAGCTTCAAAAGCAAAATTTGAAGGGGGTCTCAAATGTTGTCAAAAAAACAAAACAAAAAAACCTTATTGAGACTAATGGTCACTAAAATATCTTTACATGTATACAAGGTTAAGTATAGTAATGAAGCAGAGTTCTTTACACCGTTGTGGAGGAGTGGAGACTCATATTGGTTTTGAGTTCTGACGCAATCATGAAGGTCCCAGAACAATACGACCAGTACCTGTTGACCCTTGTGTTTGATGCGTCAGAAGAAATATTGGATTTTCTGCAAGCTGTTCCTCACAGAGGGATGTCTACAGTTTGAAGTGTTTGGCTCCGGGCTACCTGTGTTCCTCTCCTACTCGTTCGGCAGCTCCACCTAATGTGTGTGCGTTCTTAAACAATTCTGACCTGTCGGGGGTCTAAAGACATTTCTACATTTCTACATTTTCCAACCATCCATTTATGCCAAATGGAGTGTAGCATTGAGGTTCTGTAAGTAAAAATCACAGTGATTTCTTCATATGGAAATGAAGATTGGATAACTCTTAAACTGATAAGACATCTACCTTGAGCTACATTGCTAATGCTTTAATGAAGCATGTATTTGTTAAATAGTCATGTTTAAAAGTGCTAGTCCTGGTTAGAAACAGCATTACTCATGATTCTGCAAAGAAATCTCAAACGATCAGAGAATCAAAACAAGAAAGTCAAAGCAAAAGCCCGCCCACTCCCATGCAGCACTGCGAATAATGTTTTTACTTTTATACGTGCACGGTTTGCATTAAATATAGAATATATTGTTTATATACATGTAATTTTTTAATTAGATTATATCACTTGCAATTCTTCATGTGATTGTACATTCTAAAAAAATGCTTTGTTGTTTCAACCCAAATTTGGGTCAAATATGGACAAAATCGTAAATATCCAACGCACATGGCACCCTTTAACGTAAAATGAGACGCAGTTATATTTGGGCAGAAGGCGCCCCCTAGTGGTCTAACCCTTACCCTACACCATACCAAAAACTTAACCATAACCGAAGCGTCTCATTAGACGTTAAAGGGTGCCATGTGCGTTGGATATTTACGCTTTTGCAAAAGCGTTGTATATGGCGCTTTGGGATGAGAATGCGTTGCAAACCCATATGTTGGGTTAAAAATTTTAACCCAACTTTCACCTTCAACTGTAAAATTTTTAATTACTAAAATTTTAATGTGTCGTCCTGGCAGAAGTAGAGGAATGTTATAGGGAGAACACTGTGGGGCCACATCCATCTATTGATGTAGTAATTAAACTTTAACTAGCCTCAGTTTGACTGCTGAGTGAAATTTCATTTGCGAGAAAGGGGAAAAGGGAAAAAGACAGATTGAAAGACAATCTCTTTCTCTCTCCCCCTTTCCTTTTCTCTTTCTAACAGTGACACTCATTCCAACTCCCGTCTTTGTCGAAAATGTAATAAAGTTATTCGACCTCTAGCTCTGGTTGGGGTCACGATAAGTTTGTGATGAGTTTTGTGACTGCGTACAGTAGTTGCTTTTCAGCAGAAGAATGATTTTATGAAGAGGTTCTTCTAAGAAAAACTGACAGTATATTGTCTTCAAACTGTCATTTACTGTACTTTAGGTCCTACAGATAATCTCAAACTAGGACAAACCACCTCACAGAAACACAGTGACTACAAGAGGGAAAGTAAAACGTTTTTATAGAATCATATAATTGAAAAAAGTCAAAATAAATGGTATTCTTTTGCACTTTATCCTGCTTTTATATTTCTGTTCTCTGTGTAACTGTGACTCTTTGGGGAATTGAAGCAGCAGATGCTGAAACAAGTTAATATCTTCAGAATAAACAGGCCCAGGGCATTGTTTTTGAGAGAGAGAAGAGAGAATGGTGTGTGTGTGAGAGAGAGAGACATATATATGAAGTTTAATAAAACCTTATATTGTGATCACGTATACACTCACCTAAAGGATTATGAGGAACACCATACTAATACTGTGTTTGACCCCCTTTCGCATTAATTCTACGTGGCATTGATTCAACAAGGTGCTGAAAGCATTCTTTAGAAATGTTGGCCCATATTGATAGGATAGCATCTTGCAGTTGATGGAGATTTGTGGGATGCACATCCAGGGCACGAAGCTCCCGTTCCACCACATCCCAAAGATGCTCTATTGGGTTGAGATCTGGTGACTGTGGCGGCCATTTTACTACAGTCAACTCATTGACATGTTCAAGAAACCCATTTGAAATGATTCAAGCTTTGGGACATGGTGCATTATCCTGCTGGAAGTAGCCATCAGAGGATGGGGACATGGTGGCCATAAAGGGATGGACATGGTCAGAAACAATGCTCAGGTAGGCCGTGGCATTTAAACGATGCCCGATTGGCACTAAGGGGCCTAAAGTGTGCCAAGAAAACATCCCCCACACCATTACACCACCACCACCAGCCCAACAGTGGGAACAAGGCATGATGGATCCATGTTCTCATTCTGTTTACGCCAAATCTGAATGTCTCAACAGAAATCGAGACTTGAGATTGTGAAATACTCAGACACCAACAACCATGCCACGCTCAAAATTGCTTAAATCACCTTTCTTTCCCATTCTGACATTCAGTTTGGTGTTCAGGAGATTGTCTTGACCAGGACCACACCCCTAAATGCATTGAAGACACTGCCATGTGATTGGTTGATTAGATAATTGTATTAATGGGAAATTGAACAGGTGTTCCTATTAATCCTTTAGTTGAGTGTCTAAATATAGGACCTATACCCCAACCCCGTCGCTAAACCTACCAGTCACTGGGGTTAATACCATTTATTAGTCTTCCCCTAAAATATATAAAAAAAAATATCGCTCCCCAGATGTAGCTCTACATTTTGCTTCATTTCGCTTGGACATTTAACGGCGTAGAGATACACACATACACACGGATAGCTGAAAATGCATATAGATAACACGCCACTTGACTTGAAAGTGGCGCGTATGTTTACGCAAAACTCATGAAGCATGTTGCTCTTCAAGTGTGTATTCAGCGCCATCTGTACAAGAATAAAGTTATATAAAATTATGAATAAAGTCAAACACAACCCATTGAATCATTCACTCAAATGATTCATTAACAAATGTGGATTCATTTAGTGACCACTCGAAAACGCACAACTTTTCTGGAGTGTTTCCCGACGTAACTCGCGGCTTCACTACCGTATACGATGCATCATTGAAGAACTCAACTATTCACGACTTTTTCTATAAATTACAATCATGACATCCGAGGACTAATTCTCATTTATTTTGCTTTATTTCCAGATTCAGCCAGTCTCGTTCTCACACAATTGAGCTCGCTCAAAAAACGACGCTTTGAATCGCTTGACCATCTAAAAGACGTAAATTACATTTCTATGTATTTTAAATAAAAGACACAGATTGTACTGAATGTCAGCTTGCTTATTTTGCCCAAGATCAGGATTTATTGAGTCAGGAAAGCAAGAAACTCTGTTTTAATCACAGGTCGAGATCTGTCGTTCACACACGCAACTCTGCGATGCGGTTTGCGAATGTTCGTTAGAACGATGGCTTCGGTAAACACGACTCATCAACTATGCTGGTAACGACGGAACTTGCGACCATACTTTGCTAACAATGTTTTGGGAAACACACTCCGGCTGTGCGTAAATAAAAAATATATACATATTTTATTTGGTGAAAACAAACAGGACAGTTCTCTTACTGGGATATTCTCATCATTGCAGTTCAGTGCTTATAGTAGTGAATGCAGGAATGGCTTATGTTCCATAATCACTGTCTTGGATAAGGCATATGGTATTACATAACTCAGAAGCCACAGAAGAGATTAAATCTCTCTATAAAAACTGTGAAAACAAAGAAACCGAGACAAAAGGGCTGGCAGTGCAACCAATCAGTCTAGGTCTCTTTCGTTTCCTTTTCTTTGTTCATTCATCCCAAAAAGAGTCCATTACCACAAATAAGTGTTTTAAAAATAACTGGGATCTGTAGATATCTGAAGAGATAGTAAGTGTGGGGTGCAGATTTTACACACGAACCCCTGACAATGAAGATCTCAGCTGGATTTAATTACCTTTCTGCCAATGAATAGGTAATGCCTGTGAGACCGAGGTCAAAGATAGCCATAGGGGAAGAACATGTATGGTTTTTAAGGGTCTAACAACGCAATTCTGATGTGACAAGAGGAACTTGAGGAAGAGTCTCTAAGGACTTTACAGAAATACAACAGCAATGTGAGCTCTTAGGAAACATAAATCACAGCTGTACGCTTGGTGGAGTGAGTTTTTCAGAAATGTCTTATAGCTGTAGTCTGAACTACTTCAGTTGTGTGCACTGTCTTCAGGCAACCAATTAAAAAAAGCCATATGTGATTTTATTTTTCATTTTGAGTGCTAATTCCGCATATTTTTTAATGAGCTTGTTGAGCCATTTAGCCCACTCTAAAAAATGCTGGGTTGTTTTAATCCAATTTTGGGTCAAAACCCAGCCATTGGGTTACATTTTTAAATAACATTTTTAACCCAATGTTTGAGTTTGTCCATATTTGACCCAAAATTGGGTTAAAACAACAGCATTTTTTTTGAGTGTAACATATTTCACGTTTATTTTATAACCATGCATAATTAATGTCATCGAATTTTTATGTTTTTGACTATTTTTTTTCTTCGATTAAGCACAAACACTGCTGAGAGCTGAGACTGTGCTGTTTGCTTCAATAAAAGACACAAAATCAACATTAAAGTAATGCAACTTGTCCATTCAATATATTCTAAGTTTTTTCAAGCCAGTGTTTTTGTGAGAAACAGATCGAAATGTAATTACCTCACTTTTTTCTTTGGGACATTTTCCTCTGCGGTGGGTTGTTAACCACCATGACTGAAGCTAAAATCGAGATCCATATAAACAAATCTTTCAGATTTGAACCAAATAAAGTGATTCACTGAAAAGATCCAACTCAAAAGAATGATTCATTTATGAACCTCAAACCTGTTCATATCTGATGAACTGATAAATAAAGAGAGATAGGGCTGCTGCCAACTTCAATTTTGGTAAATTTGTCCAAAATAGACCAAATCATCCTGTAACATACCATCTTGAATTACAAAAGACAGAATGAAATCATTGTAAAGAGGTAGGGTACCATCCGTTGAGTTTTGCAGTGATTATATTTAAGTGCCAGACAAGTAACATCTAATGTGTTCACCCTCCACGCAAACACATACCATGTTTACATATAATTTGTATGATAGAAAAACCTGAGTTTCCAACGCAGTTTGTCCCAAGTCCAGCGTTCTCAAAGTCAATGATGGCACGATGATTCAGTCAATCAATTTCCACAGGAAGTTCCACAGGTTCAATCAATTCAAAGATGACAGACTCAGTCAATAATCCATTGATAATTCCCACGCGCACTCAGCGGTCGAACTTAGAGTAAAACAGTCCAATGGAGAAACTTGTCTCAGAACATTAGGCTTAAATGAGTAGCAAAGAAAATAACAATTTCTCCTCAAAAACCCAACCACAGGTGAATACCTTGAGCTAATGCTCACATCTCTGTTTTTGTCACCCCCTCCTAACTTCACTTCTTCTCTGCTTATTTCCACATCCTCACCTTCAGAAGTGAGGACATCGCCCCCTAGTGAAGCGGCAAAGCACCAGTAACAGTGAACTCATCACCCCAGAACTTTTACACTCCCACCCCTTTAGGAGAAGGCTGGACAGTCCCGTAAAATGGTTTCAACTTTTCAACATGATATGTGTCAATACTACCAGGATTGTGAAGCATTTTTACCATATAGTTTACCCTGTTAACTTGTGCCACTATTTCAGCAGGGCCTTGCCATTTGGCCGCTAACTTTGCCATGTAAGCATTCGCTGCACAAGACAATGGGTGGGTTAGTATCCAAACTAAGTCTCCTGCTTGATACTGACCTCCTACGTAGATCATAATACCAGGCTTGTCGTTCTTGTGCTTTACTCACATTCCCCTTTCTAGCATCACTTGCCGTTCTAGAAAATTATATGCCGGTTGGTCAGGATTTGGAGGTTTCCGCACCAAGCGTTCGAATGGCCCTTTCAATTTCCGGCCCAAGGCAATCTCAGCTGGAGTATGGTCAGTACTCTCCTGCCAGGCGGAATTGATGGCATATCGAAACTCGGCAATCCATCTGTCCCATTGTTTGTGATTATCATGGACATAAGAGGCAATCATCGTATTAAGGACCTTGTTGACATGCTATGTAAGATTGGTCTGGGATGGTAGGCGGTAAGTTTTGTATCACTCCCCACTGTTTACATGTCTCATTTAACAGCTGGGAAGTGAACTGCGGTCCCCTATCTGACACCAGATAGACGGGTGTCCCCCACCTTGTGAAGATGTCTTTAATTAAGATGTTGGCTATAAAAAGGGTCTTTGCTGATCTCATCGGGAACATTTCTACCTACTTGCTGCAGTAGTCAACTACCACCAATACGTACTCATTCAATCGATTGCTTTTGGGGAATGGTCCCATCAAGTTGATCCCCAGCATGTATCCTGGTTCAACCACTGGTGTAGACTGCAGTCAACTTGCGAGCTTGGTAATACGCGGTTTATACTTTTGGCATACTTCTTACATATCCTCCAGACATCTTTACAAATCTCAGGCCAGTAAGTCACTTCCAATAGCCTCCTCAATGTCTTCATCCGTTCCAGATGACCACTTAATGGGTTGGCGTATGCGTATTGCAAACATTGTTCATGAAACTGGGTGGGCATGACAACCTGTAAATTCTGGCATCCGTTCTTGTCCATAGTACTTCTGAAAAGGTAGGAATTTAGGCTAACATAATGTAATCGGTTAAAAGACTTCACCTCACTCTCATTTACCTCACCCCACAGTGGCTGGAGAGTAGCATCTTCCTTTTGTTCACGGCCAATATCTTCCCAGCTCACCGGTAAGTCATAGGTTACACTGTTTGCATGGGATAGAGCTATAGTGCCTTGACTTTCTTCTTCCACTCCCTTTGACAATGTATCTGGAACCAGGTTACATTGGCCTTTCTGATACTTTACAATAAACTCAAAGCTCTGCAGTCTGATCTTGTGAGACGCGAAGAAGTTTGGGGATGATTAAATACCCAGCCCCTTGTAAAAGCCTTGAAGCGTATGCAACCACATGGTCCCCTTGCTACGTATCTTGAGTAAGCACCGCTCCAAGTCCTACATTACTAGCATCAGTCTGCACTCGAAAGTCTTGACTAAAGTCAGGAGGTCGCCATATTGGAGCAGTCTGAACAGCGCAGTCTCATCCCAAGACGTCATATAACTGATGTCTTGGGACGTCTTTTGACCATACGTCAACATCCACCTTTTTAGGGTACCCTTAAACGTCAGATAGATGACGTTATCGGATCCTAACCCTACCCCAGACCTAAACCTAACCCGTCACCTAACCGACGTTAAAGGTAAAGCGTCAGTCGTATGACTTGTATGCAGCTCCTCGTCTTCGGGGAACTTACATGATGTGGTGGCAAAATCCAACTTCACCCCAGAAAGAGTCAGAAATTCAAGTCCCACGACGAGAGGAAATGCCAAATCACAATTTCGCATCACGAATGCTCTTAAAGAATAAACTTTGCCATACACTATACACTGTGCATGTTGAATATGGCCATTTGCTAGGGAAAATGTCTGACCCTTACTTGACTGTAAAACCTCCCCTACATGTTTGATTTGATTCCATAAAGACTCTTGGATCAAAGAATAAGTACTACCTGTATCAACAATTGCCTCCAAAAGTTGTTTTCAAATATTCAAAGGCAACAATAGAGTAGACAGGGAGGATTTAGCATACATAGCAATGTTATGGTTGTTCGACCTCCCTCGATCAGACTTTCCTCCTCCACACAAATTTGCTTGTTCAGCTTGCCTCTGCCTCCAGAAAACTCTCTCCTCGTTCAGGTCCCGTTCCACCAGTGTGCCCACACGAACTAGTTCCTCTATTGTGGATACCGTCCCTCTTAAGATGCTGGCATGGTATCATGGTTGGCTTTAACCTCAAGCACAAAGCTCTATACTGATAGACAAAAGATCCAATGTCCTCACCCACTCCCTGTTTTCTTTCTCTGATCCTTCTCTCTGCCTCCACCTCGTGATCGTCAGGTAAAAATGACTTAAGAAAAATTGTGTCCAGGTCTTAGTACATGCTTTCTCTGCTATCCACCAATCCTTAGCCATATGGGTAAGCACAGATGACAACATAGACAAGGTCTCAGCACTACTCAAAGGTTGGATAGCAAGATACTCTTCACACTTCCCCAAATATGCAATAGGATCTTCTCCATCCAGACTACTGAATTTAGGAAACTCAAGATTTATGGGCGTTTTAAACTGAATGGAGCGAGAATACATTCCCAGCAGGGGAGTTGAATGCTTAACTGGTGTAGAGGTAGCATCTCTCCGTTTGAGGCGCTCCATAACTGCACGTCCCAGATCCTGCATGCTCTACTCTAAGACTTGCTTCACCTGCTGACATTCCTTCTTGGACTCTGAAATTACCATTTCATCTCGTTGTCTCACAGATCTTTCACTTTTGAAGAACTGATTCTCTTCTGATAGATATCTAAACTATCCAGCAACTGGGTTTCAAACTTATCAAAACGGGTGTTCAGTTTTTCCTCTACCTCACTCATCTTATCTTCCAAATATCGAACTCTGTTAACCAAAACCATAGAGATAAGGCTCTACGGTAGGCGGAGGAAGTGGTAATTGCGAAATGTCCTCAACCTCATTGGCCTCGTCATCCTGCTCCTGTTCTAAATAAAGACTACGAAAAGATTGAATCAAACCTCGTATGGGCTCTCGATGCACCTTAAATGCGTCTGCACTATAATTAGGTGCAATAATTAAGATCAGCCATTTGGAAATATTATGCGGAAGTAGAATTCTCAAGAGGGTAACACACCAAATTTACACACAGCAACTTACACCAATTTGCTGTTGCATAAACTAAATATAAACACTACTTTCACTCAACGTAATCCAGAAGGTCCCTGTTCGGGCGCCATTAATGTAACATACCATCTTGAATTACAAAAGACAGAATGAAATCATTGTAAAGAGGTAGGGTACCATTCGTTGAGTTTTTCAGTGATTATATTTAAGTGCCAGACTTGTAACATCAAACGTGTTCACCCTCCACGCAAACACATAACATATTTACATATCAGTTCAATCATTTGTATGATAGAAAAACCTGAGTTTCCTACCCTATCTCACGACCAATTCGTACGAGTGATTCAAAAGTGGCTAATTCGTACTAATTCACACGACCTCACTCGTACGAATTTGTACGATTTGTCTAAACCCACGTGACGGTTATGTTTAGGGGCGGGGTCAGGGGTAGGTCATTCGTACCAATTCATACGAATTGGCTAATTCGTAAAATATGTACGATTTAGCAAAATCGTACTAATTCGTACGAGTGAGGTCGTATGAATTGTTACGAATTAGCCACCTCGTAAAATTCGTACGAATTCCCGTGAGATCGGGTTGGAGTTTCCAACGCAGTTTGTCCCAAGTCCAGCGTTCTCAAAGTCAATGATGGCACGATGATTTCAGTCAATCAATTTCCACAGGAAGTTCCACCGGTTCAATCAATTCAAAGATGACAGACTCAGTCAATAATCCATTGATAATTCCCACGCGCACTCAGCGGTCGAACTTAGAGTAAAACAGTCCAATGGAAAAACTTGTCTCAGAACATTAGGCTTAAATGAGTAGCAAAGAAAATAACAATTTCTCCTCAAAAACCCAACCACAGATGAATACCTTGAGCTAATGCTCACATCTCTGTTTTTGTCACCCCCTCAACTTCACTTCTTCTCTGCTTATTTCCGCATCCTCACCTTCAGAACTGAGGACATCGCCCCCTAGTGAAGCGGGAAAGCACCAGTAACAGTGAACTCATCACCCCAGAACTGTTATTAGGATACATTACAAATCCGTAAATGATTTACTGTTATCAATAACCTTAAATACTAATGTGAACTATTCCTTCAACATGTTCTAGAAACATTACACTTCAGCAAGAAGAAACTTATGTAAATTATAACAAAATTCAAATTCAGGATTCTTCTGAAATTGGACAGATTTCCCTTTAGTGTACAGTTGCATGGTTTACGCAATGCTTTCAAATGCAAGCGAACGTAACCGATCATTTGTAAATGTCACTCTGCTCCTCTGAGATTCAGGCTTTTCATGGACACTTATATATAGAGTGAGGAAACGAGGGACCCACTCGATCAGAGAGAGGGCTTTTAGAGAGATATTTTTATTCATAAATAAGGCTCTTAGTGCCTTTAGCCGAGCTGTAGAGGTCTGCCTAACCCACTCCCACGTACAGTATACTCCAAAACAACTTTCATAACACACACTCACACATACACACTTATAAACAGTCTGACTCATGCTCTCTGGGCCCAAACTGCATCTGGCGGTCCACAACTTTTGTGTTTATAATAGCCCTACACACACACACACACACACTCACACATGAATACACTCATGTTTTGAGAAACATCTAAGCCATGTTCTGAACCATCCTGCAATATATATAATAATAACAAATAAATAATAGTAACAAAAACGTGTAAAACACACACTCTAAAAAATGCTGGGTTCACTGTAAATAAATATTGTTGGTTTAACTTAAAAAGTAAGTAACCTGGTTGCCTTAAAATTTTAAGTTGATTGAACTGGAAAAAGTGAGTTAATACAATGAAGGAGAATGATTTAATCATCAGAAACTCAAAATTATATGTTATATGAACTAAATAAATTATTTAAGTTGATTTGACAAAAGAAAAAATGTTGTGATAACTACACTGTAAAAAAATATTGTTGGTTTAACTTAAAAAAGTAAGTAACCTGGGTTGCCTTAAAATTTTAAGTTGATTGAACTGGAAAAAGTGAGTTAATACAATGAAGGAGAATGATTTAATCATCAGAAACTCAAAATAATAAGTTATCTCAACTAAATAAATTATTATAAAGTTGATTTGACAAAAGAAAATATGTTCTGATAACAAATCTTGAAAATTTATTTTACAGTGTTGGGTCAAAAAGGGACAAACCCAAACATTGGGTTAAAACTGTAATTAAAAAATTTCAACCAAAGGCTGGGCTCATCCATATTTGACCCAAATTTGTGTTAAAACAACCCAGCATTTTTTAGAGTGAAAGAAAGAATGAATGTATTGTACATTATTTATAAGCTAAAATCCCCCCCTCTCTCTCTCTCTCTCTCTCTCTCTCTCTCAGACTCTGTTTGGGCTCGAGGCTCTGATCTTTCATCCATATCTAGTTTTCTCTCTCACCCCTTCCAGCCATCAGCTTGTACACACATTCTTCCCCTCACATTGTTTTGGAGAAAACTCACGAAGTCCACACCAGCAAACGCACGGAGGAAGACTCAAACCCGATGCTCTCCCTCTCTCGTCGCTCTGCTTTCTTTTGAGAGATTATTGCCGCACTATTGATAGAGGTTTTCCTTCTCAGCTCAGCCATATGTTCTCGTTCCAAGATTGATGGAGCTGCGAGAGAAACCCTGAAAATCATCCCAATTTTCTGTTTAGTGCAGCCATTTCCCACAGATGCTTTTGTCCTCGGCACAGTGTGAAAACCATCTCTGCGACGGATCAACTCATGTTGCGTAATTCTGCATGTGGCGCTTGAAATCCATCAATTTTGGCAGTCAGATTGAAGAGTACCTGTCTCTTTCAACACTCAATGAACCATAATGGATGTTCAGATGAGCGCAGTCTTTATTTCAATGGTTTAGGATCTGAATCCAGTCGATCTGTGCTCTGTTATATAAACTGCATTGTTTGCATCAAGCATGCTTTTTAATGCTATCAGAACAGACCTGGAACCAGAGAAGAGCTGCAGATCTCTTCTCTGCACAGATGCGGCCTTACGAACGCGTGCTGTTCGTGATAAGACTGAGAAATCATGTTCCAGCAGGAAACTGCAGTGGGTGTCAGATTACTTTCACTCCGTAGATAAACTTATAAATGCTCATCCCGAACAAACACATCCTCGCTGCATCATAATGATGTGTTGGAGATTCACTGACAATATGTCTAATAAAAATGTAAAGCGAGTGAAATGGAGTGAAATGAATGCCATGTAAGCGTCAAGTGAAATGTAGTAACATATTTATAACATTTGTTCTACACCTCTTGTGAGTGTAACTATATTAAACATTATTTCCCCTCTCTCTCTATATATATATACATATGTGTGTGTGTGTGTGTAGAATCTCACTACATGAATAAACCTTGTATTTCTATAAAGAGTGAAACTAGGGCTGTCAAACGATTATTCGTGATTAATCGCATCCAAAATAAAAGTTTGTGTTTACATAATATATGTGGGTGCACTGTATAATTATTTTGCATATATATAAATACACACACATGCATGCATATTTAAGAAAAAAAATTATTTATATATAAAATATTTATATTTACATATCATATAAATTATATATAAATGAAACTATTTCTTAAAATAATTAAATAATTATAATTAAATAAAATGTAATTTAATAAAATTTAATTAAATAAAAATAATAATTAAATAATTAAAATAATAAAATAATTATACACAGTGCTCCCACATATATTATGTAAACACAAACTTTTATTTTAGATGCGATTAATCGCGATTAATCATTTGACAGCCCTAATTTATACAAAATTAATATTACACATAAATATAAATATTTGATATATTAATAACACTTTTTTTTACATACATGCATGTGTGTGTATTTATATATAAAAAATATTTATACACACTTACACACATATATATTATGTACACACAAACTTTTATTTTGGATGCGATTAATCGCGATTAATTGTTTCTCAGCCCTAATATATATATATATATGTGTGTGTGTGTGTGTAGAGTCTCACTACATGAATAAACCTTGCATTTCTATAGAGTGAAACAGATTAAATGAATGTTTACTCTCGACAACAAATGCCATTTAAAATGAATGCACATCTTTTAAATTGAATTTTCATTTTCGACACTTGAGCAAATAGTGCATGATCAGTTTTGATGTTTGTCTATAATAACTGGCTGAAATGTCTTGAGTGACTGAGCAGTTTTCTGAGCTCTTGGAAAACACTGGTTGTTTTAAGACTCTCAAACAGATCTCAGCATCAGAAATGTCTGGAGGACTGCAGAAGAAACTTTCCAATGTGGGAGGGTTAGACTTGACCGAGGGATTTGATCTAGGACTGTTGTATAAGTCTAACACATGATGATATGATGCATATGGACTGATCCTGCAAATCTCTGATAGAGAAACCAATCGGGTTCAATTCTCAGGGAACACCAATGCTGATAAAAAGGACCGTAAATTATGTTGGATAAAAATGTTTAGTAAATGCATGCATGTAATTGCAGATGAGATGTGTAATTATGGTAATACACTCTAAAAAATTCTGGGTTGTTTTAACCCAATTTTGGGTCAAATATCGACAAACCCAGCCATTGGGTTACATATTTAAATTACATTTTTAACCCAATGTTTGAGTTTGTCCCACTGTAAAAAAAAAAAAATATATATATATATATATTTTCATGATTTGTAATCACAACATTTTTTCTTTTGTCAAATCAACTTAGATAATTGATGTAGTTCAGATATCATAATATTTTGAGTAAATCACCTTCATTGTATTAACTGAATTTTTCAATTTTCAATAAAATTTCAATGAACTTAAAATTTGAAGGCAACCAGGTTACTTATTTTTTTAAGTTAAACCAACAATATTTTTTTACAGTGCATATTTGACCCAAAATTGGGTTAAAACAATTCAATTAAATTCAGTTTAAATTTATTTCTATAGCGCTTTTCACAATACATATTGTTTCAAAGCAGCTTTACAAGTAAATTTCAGAAATGTACATGGAAAAATACATTTAGTTAATCATGTAATAATTTAGGGCATAACATCTCGCCGACGTCGAGTCGTCTCTTCACAGGCGTTTAGTCGTCTCATCGCAGGTGCATTTTGTACTAACTGTAGCTTGTTTATTGAGGATGCAGGACAACCAGCTAATAAAGCATTACAGTAATCTAGTCTCGAGGTCATGAATGCTTGAACTTTTCTGCATCAGAAACAGATAGCATGATACGTAGCAATGTTTCTAAGGTGGAAAACGGATTAAACAACCCAGAATATTTTAGACTGTAGGCCACTCTTTTATGTCAGAATTAAATCAGATACCGGCCCATTACTTGCACATCTCTGCATGATTAAGAAAAACCCATTAGCATCTAATTCAGAATCCATGACCATCAGTTATACCGTCTGCGCTCTTTCTTTTCATTCGAATCCTCTTAGAAAAGAGAAATTTACAAGGAAAATATCATTTCTATTGGACGTAATGTTCCAATTGTTAAATTGCTAATTTTATAATCAGTTGAGTTCTGTTATCCAGGAGTATTCGTCATCCGTTTCTCATGGCCAAATATGGTAATGAACTGGGAATCGGGAACAGCCCTAGACGCCGTCATCGATATTTGTTTTGAAACAACGAGAAGAGAAAGGAGGACCAGCATGTTCTTATGAACTGTGACGTATCCATGTATACAAATCCATATTGTTGTATAAATACAGTACGTACATCCTGACACCATTGGACAGCATGTTTTCATAGAAATATATACCTCTGAGAACCAGCGGACATATGTATGGTGGCCCTGTTCTCAGTCTAGCTGGACTATTTGTTGGGTGAACATCACTTCCAGAGGACTGTACGTCTCCAAAAGCAAATCTAATGCATCATATAACAAAGTGTCAAATCATGCTATTTAGTTTAAAGAAAGATAACAAGCACTCCACACACACAAACATGGACAAACCCAAACGTTGGGATAAAAATGTAACTAAAAAATGTAACCCAATGGCTGGGTTTGTCCATGACCCAAAGTTGGGTTAAAACAACCCAGCCAATTTTTAGAGTGTATTTATTTTAAAGAAAGATATCAAGCATTCCACACACAATAAACAACGCTGGGTTGTTTTAACCCAAATTTGGGTAAAATGTTGGGTTAAAAATTTAATTTCAAATTTTAACCCAACTTCAACTTTCACTTTCAACTGTACATTATTTAATAACATTTTTAACCCAACATTTGGGTTGAAATAACCCAGCATTGTTTAGAGTGAACGATTGATTAAAAAAATATTTCTTTGCATTTGTTTAGAAGTCTAGCAGCTTTAACAAGACGATAATAGTTTTGATTGACATTTTTGACACTATTGATAAAAATGTAAAGGAGAGACTGTTTTGGGAAGATGATGAGCACATTTTTCAAAAATGTGCTGTTAAAATGAACACTGGTGACAGCTGATGGAAAATAAAGAATCAGGGATATCTGATACCGATCTGTTAAAACATGAACATCCCGATACCATCTTCTGACCGGCTCAGGACAGCCCTATGTGTATTAGACATGGTGTCTTTAATCATATTTTTTATAAACACAACTTTTGTGCACATGTATTAAAGAAATATCATAGTCTGGAGGATTTTAGGCTTTCTGGTAAATTCATTGTAACGCAAAAATACATTTTACTGAGGGATTACGCTGCTTATTTGAGTTACAATATTGCTTGTATTGTGCAAAGAGATGAAATACCATCCTATTTTAGATGCAGCGTGACAAAACTGTAAGCAGTCTGCCGTTTGAACCGTTGCATATTGTTCTTATTAAACTATTTTTTTTGAAGACGGGTGATGAGGAACATAAGCATCGGTTAAACTCAGAGGTATTATGAATTGATATGTGTTCCCAAAACGCAGTCAGCCGTATCACACACACACACACTAGGGCATTTTCCTCATACATTTAGAGAAATGTAAGTAACTTTTATGTGACCCAATTTCTGCAAATAACTAATTTTCTCTCATCTTTGAATAATGCATATGCACGTGGGCAGAAGGAGCACCATAACATATGGCCGGAACAAAGCATATTGTTAAAAATAATTAAGGGAACAAAACTTCTCAGAGCCAAGCAGAAAAACTCTCAGCATCGGCTGTTAAAAAAAAAAAAAAAGAAAGAAAAAAAAAGTGTAGTCTGTTTGTCCTGAATACACTCTAAAAAATGCTGGGTTGTTTTAAATATGGACAAAGCCATTGGGTTAAATGTTTAAATTACATTTTAACCCAACATTTGGGTTTGTCCATCTTTGACCCAAATTTGGGCTAAAACAACCCAACATTTTTTAGAGTAAACAAACAAAGAAGAAACAATGCAATCAGAAATAAGTTAGTAATAAGAAAGTAATAGTTAATAAATAAAAGAATAAATAAATGAAACAAAAAGTGATTAGCACACATGCCCTGACATTTGAAACCTTGAAGAAAATGTATTCCGATAAACTTGAATTCAACTTGAAACAAAATGCGGGAAATTATATAAAATCAAATATAGCTCCATAAACAAACCGCACAAAAAACCTAAATGTGTCCTGTTCGATTTTACGAAGAAAAAAAAATAAATAATAATTATATAAAAAATAATAATATATAAAAATATATATATTTAGATTTCTATGGATGGGTTGTTTTAACCCATCTTTGGGTCAAATATGGACAAACCCAACCATTGGGTTACATTTTTGAATACATTTTTAACCCAATGGTTGCGTTTATCCATATTTGACCCAAAGTTGGGTTAAAATAACCCAGCATTTTTAGAGTGTCAATAATATTTAAAAACAGTGATATAAATCATCATCATCATCATCATCATCATTTATCAACTGCTCTATACTCTAAACAATGTTTTGAATTGTTTTAACCCAAATTTGGGTCAAATATGGACAAACCCAAATGTTGGGTTACATTTTTGAATACATTTTTGACCCAATGGTTGGGTTTATCCATATTTGACCCAAATTTAGGTTAAATCAACCCAGCATTTTTGGAGTGTCAATAATATTTAAAAAACAGTGATATAAATCATCATCATCATCATCATCATTTATCAACTGCTCTACACTCTAAACAATGTTTTGAATTGTTTTAACCCAAATTTGGGTCAAATATGGACAAACCCAAATGTTGGGTTACATTTTTGAATACATTTTTGACCCAATGGTTGGGTTTATCCATATTTGACCCAAAGTTGGGTTAAAATTACCCAGCATTTTTAGAGTGTCAATAATATTTAAAAACAGTGATATAAATCATCATCATCATCATTTATCAACTGCTCTATACTCTAAACAATGGTTTGAATTGTTTTAACCCAAATTTGGGTCAAATATGGACAAACCCAAATGTTGGGTTAAAAAATGTAATAAAAAAATTTACAGTTGAAAGTGAAAGTTGGGTTAAAACTTTAAATTACATTTTAACCCAACATTTGGGTTTGTCCATATTTGACCCAAATTTGAGTTGAAACAACCCAGCATTGTTTACAGTGTAATTGAACCACACACACACACATCATGTTTTAGGTTATTCCACATGTACAAATAACAAAACCAGTTTTCAATTATAAGTTTCTTTATTCATTTTATTTATGTAAATTGCCTGCATATAATATTATTCAGTGAAAATGACTCTAAACTGCAGATCACCTCTCAGCAGGGGTGAAGGATCTTCTGTGAAGTCTCTGCTGGAAGTGGAGCTTTCCTCTCACCTTCATCCATAATTTAGTTGTACAATGTTTGTAGAAAGCATTTGTGTTTTTGAAGTCTGCATGCCTTATAGAAAATACCCTGTTCAGAAAGTGTATAGAACTGGCGTTAGGGTTCATGCTTTAAAGCAGTTCTTCGGACCGCTTGGAAATAGGACTGACAGTCTCACGCGCGCGGCCTCAAACTTGCACGCAAATCAAATGTGATAGAGACAAAACACGAGTCCAGGAGTGCGGACAGGGCAAGACTGAACTCAGCAGCTCCACCGATCCTTCACAGAGACACTGATGTGCAATATTTCCATTCGTCGCCGATATTCTACTGTACTGCAGGTTTGTGCTTTTGTCTGGTGCACCAGAAAACATTTCCCAGCCTTCAAACGGTCTCAAATTCAAGCTGAAACACATGCATTAATGCACTTCAATAAGAGTCAAGGCCCGCTCACACCAAAGACGATAACTATTATAAAACTGTAATGAATATTATCCTCTCAGAAGGATTTTTTTTTCCAGCTAATGAATGATAAAGTCATTGTCAGAGTTTGACATAACATGTGTGGATGCTAATATAGTTATCATTGGTGACACTTTACTTGAAGATGTGTGCATAAGACACCTTCATAACCACGACATGACATATGTCATGAATATGAAATAGGGTATATGCATGTTTATGATAACTGTCATTAAGTGTCTTTCGCTCAATAATGACATTTTGAATGCAAATATGACATTGTTTGAGATGTCTTTGTCATGACAACATGACATTAAATTGAGTTAAACGGTCATGTGGTTGGCTTTGACATTGGCTGTCATGAGGCATTATAAGCGTGTCATGAATATTTTTCTACAGTGGTACTAATTGAATTTGTCATTAAAAAGTTATAAAAGTCAAAACCAACCACCTGACAGTTTAATGTAATGTTAACCAATAAAGCAAGGTGTTTTTTTAAGTTTGATCATTAATCTGCTATATCATGTTTATGACAGGTTTGTCTTAGGAATGTCAAGTTGTCATGACAAAGACACTGACAGGTTATGAATAGTGCTGTCAAACGATTAAAATATTTAATCGCGATTAATCGCACATTTTTATCTATTCTTGATTTCTTTTTCTCATATTATTTTTTCTCATTTTAATGCTCTTCAGCATGGAAAAGTGGATCGGCTTGCTTTGTGCAAATGTTTTTTTATTGGAAACAACGTTGGCATATACTGTGTTCAATTTCATGTGTGCTTGGCAATCGTGTGGTATTTCAGACTGATGATGATAGCTCAATTCACATTCACAACGACAAAACACACAGATCACTTTGGTCTTGTCAATTGAGCCATTTGGCAACTTTTTATTAAAGTAAAGTTTCCATTCAAAATCTTATTGGCATCACGTGCTCGTCATCCACTCAAAACGTAACATTAACCGACTATTTGGCCGCCTCGTGAGCCCAAACGAGTGTGTGCGGCGTGCCTGTTGTTTTATTTCCGGTCTAGCTAGATCCGCTTGCGCTTTGGTCGACAAAGCAACAAAACGTCCTCGCGGCACAAGCCATTGAAATGCAGCGTCTATTTCGTCCTATTTTGAAATGCCGCGTCCCATCACAAAATCTACAAAAAAACTACAAAGTTTGCTAGGACAAAAAGACCGCTAATCGTGCGATAAGAAAAATATGACACTGTTAAAATGGGTTTGTGTTAATGCCTTAAAGGGTACATATAATGCTTTTAAATCATTCATTTTTACATATAAATCATACCATTGTGGTCTATATAAAACATAACTGCAATGCTTGGGTCTGAATTCCTCATTATTATAGCTCCACAGGCCCCTTTTCTGATGTGCGTCTTTGAGCGACCCGTTTCAAAGCGGCCCCTTTAAATAAAAAGGAGATGCGTCTTTCCCCGTCCGCTCTCCAGGTCGATGAGTTCACGGTCGGTTCAACTCCCCACGTTCGGCCATTATTGTAGTTTGATTAGAGATATACGATTATATACGATACCTTCAAAGAACATTTTTATTCACACGTTAATAAAATGTCAACAACAGAAGACTTGTCCATCAAGCCTTACATATTCGAGCCAGAGCGAGTTGATAAAGACGACGACGAACCTGCAGAACAACCTTCATATGGATGTATTGGTATGTGAGTTAACTGTTTTGTGTTATTAGTGAAAGTCGACTATTTCTCTTGTTAAAACAAGCACACTGACAAGATAAATGACTAACGGTCTAATCTTACCACAAACAATCTGTATTGATAATATGATACGTTTAGAAAAGCATCAGAAAACAACGCAGCTAAATGAGCATTGATGAAACTCAAGAACAATAATACTGCAGACGTGTAACGTTACTTCAAAACAACGACAAAGGAAGACAAAGGTACTGCTAAACCATGACCACCATGTGTTTTAAGAAAGTAAAGTACTGATTAACGATATTTACAGCTTATCGAAACGCTCTGCTCGTCGTCTCCAAAGATAGAAGGAATTTACCTCTCATTCAGACGAAGTCAATCGGCAAACCCTTCTGTATAACGTTACTGGCGGAGGTTGTTGAAGTGCTTCAGGTCACTAACGTACATCCAACAATCGAACATTTTGACTTGCCCTCTCGTAACTTCTGCATCATTGAGCTCGGACTACAAAATCGGAGCGAGAAATAATAATGGCGGATTGCTCGAAGTGTTGGGCCGGTAGTCGATGTCCTTATTTGGCAGTTCAGCTGCAAATACGGTGACGCACTTGCTCAAAAAACGTCATAGACAACAGAAAAATCTGAACAGGTTGAAAAATATGACCAAAACAGAATATAAAGATATAAACGAAGCACCTGAAGAGAACAATTTCATCTTTTCTGTATTTATAAACACTCCAAATATACAACAAAATGCATTTAAGGGCTAAAAATGTGGATTTTGCATGATATGTCCCCTTTAAATAACGCGTTTAATTGACAGCCCAGGTTATGATGTATTGGTTTATGTCAAGGTGTCATAACAAAGACATCTCAAACAATGTCATAATTGAGCGAAAGACACATAGAACTTCCTTCATTTTAATAATATAGGTCATGGTTATGACTACCCTATCTCACGACCAATTCGTACGAGTGATTCAAAAGTGGCTAATTCGTACTAATTCATACGACCTCACTCGTACGAATTTGTACGATTTTGTACGGTTATGTTTAGGGGCGGGGTCAGGGGTAGGTCATTCGTACGAATTCATACGAATTGGCTAATTCGTAAAATATGTACGATTTAGCAAAATCGCACTAATTCGTACGAGTGAGGTCGTACGAGTTGTTACGAATTAGCCACCTCGTAAAATTCGTACGAATTCCCGTGAGATCGGGTTGGGTTATGAAGGTGTCATGTTAGTCTTATGCACACCCCTTCAAGTAAAGTGTTCCCTCATCATTATAGTTATTTGTCTTGGCGTGAACGGGCCTTTTGGGGAAAATGATCATTATAATGCAGATAAAACATACAATTAAAGAAACCAACACCGCCGTGGTTAAATACACAAGCTCTGCGTTTGGCTTGATGTTTCTCGTACGAGTCTTTGCGTCGGCATCTATTAAAGCTGCTTTTCTGTTATGGTTTCGGTTAAGAGGTTCGTCCATTAGCGGTGGGACTGATGTGTACGATATATGGCTACTATTTCGTCCTTGAGGTACAGGGCGTTGATCGATACCATGAAAATCTGCACGACAAAGTTTATAAAGCTAAAATACAGTATGTGTAGGCGTCAGTAACGTTGTTGGCGTATAAATATATCGGTTTGTGCGTCTAACCTTGATCTACACATCAGCTCGGCTCTCTAGAGGGTCGTATTGCATGGATTTCGCAAGGACGTCTCTCCATGCGAGGGGAAAGAACTACCGGTTTTTCCTCAAGGGTTCTCCTCTAAACGGTTGGCGGAGCCATTGTTTGTGTCCGCCGGCTTCTCGCCGTCCGTCTCCGTGTCGTCCCGTGAGGTTTGGGTGGAGAAGGGGTCCGGCGTGTGTTGCCTGAGGTCGGGGCTGAGGAGAGGCAGGTGAGGGAGGAGCGGGCTCTCTTTTAATCGAGCGGACAGTTCTTTAGCGCTACAGGTGGGGGTGTTGGTCTCGTATATGTCGTGAAAGTTGTTGTAGTCCACTTCGTAGAAGCCCTTTTCCAGGGACAGCACCGGGGTGAAGCGGTAGCCCCACAGCACTTCCGAGTCCAGGTAGGAGCTGCGCGCCTGACACGTCATGCCTGGACACATGGAGGGGGATATGGGCGATACACACAGAGAGAGAAAAGAAAAAAAAGGCAGAGAGGGAGAGAAAGAAATTATTTATGAGACAGGCTCTCCATGTTTACAGTAGCTGTGCCGGTCAGATGATATTGCAGTTACACGTTTTTTTTGCGGTGAGATATGGGCCGTATCAGTTCGTGAGCTGCATTTCACATTACGCTGCCATTCATTTTAGAGCCGAGTAATTACTAGTTACTAATTACCTCTTCAACAGTGTAATTAGATTACTGTATTAATTACTTTTAATTACTAATTACTATTATCAATAATAGAAGGATAGACATGAATCTGTTTTAATTCTTTCAAATAAATACTATAAGATTGCATGAATTATCCTTAAACTGACCAAGGTGGAGAAGGTTACATACTTTTTAGTAGGGCTGGGTAATAAATATCGATTTTTTGATATTAATCGATTCTCATTTTTACGAACCGATATCGATTGTTAAATCTCAAGAATCGATTAGTCATCCTGTTTCGTTTGAATGAATGGGACATTGTATCGCGGCTGCGCGCATCCAAAAAAATCGCAATAATCTTTGTCCTTTGTTACTATTGATATGAAACAAAGTCTCAATTTTCAAATTACGTCCATTTTCTTATGAAATTCAAAAACATAAATAACGTTTTGGCGCTGTGGCGTGAGATCGCTCAAGAGAAGCAGCAGCGCTGATCTCTCTTCCGGCTTAATAATACCAGTTACAGCGCCAAATAAACATATATGAGCATCTGAAAGTGTGTTAAAATATAGAGTACAACTTATCGAAATCCCTATCATGTCACATTGATTCGCTCAATCAGCGTTTCAACCGTGGAAAGACGTCAGTTAAACAGCTTGTAATCAATCGTCATATTTACCTCAGAAAACCCACATCAACTCGTTAGTCAGCTTGAAAAAATAACTCCAGAGAGGAGCATTTTGCTAAATATATACACCATATTACATATGCATTATAATCTTAATGTTCTTCAATATTTAATGCATATTTGAATAAATCTGGCATGTTTTTATGACAGCCACCATTTAAATGTTTATATTTCATATAATCTTCTTATTATAAAAATAAATAAAAGTGTAATTTAAGTGTTTGTAAAGCTACAAAACAGTTCATTATTACCTTCATATTAGGCTAATGAAGCCTATAGGCTACAACTAGACTCCCATAGTTTACAGCATTTAAGAGAATTGATTCCCTTGAGAAAAAGGGCCATTTATTGTAACTGATATCCAAAATAATCGATATTGAATCGAATCGTAAGCGAAATCGAATCGAATTGCAAGCTTGTGAATCGAAATCGAATCGAATTGTGAAATTTGTCTCAATACCCAGTCCTACTTTTTAGCATCAGACAATACATTTTGATGTTAAACCCACTATTGTTTTATGTCTGATCTCTTGACATTTCACAGTTTTTTCATACATATTTTACAATAATTCATTCGAATTTGTACGAGTGCGGTCGTAATATTTAGACACCTCATAAAATGCGAACGAATCGCTGTGAGATCGGATTGATCTATACACGGTATTTACCTCAATTACATCATAATTAAATCACAGATAAATTAAGAGTAATCCCTTACTTTATATTTTCATGGGAAAAGTAATTTAGTTATACCCAACACTGATCACATCGCAAGGTTGATTTTGCTTTCTGTCTTTCAATCATTTTTATTTCAATGACACAATGTTCCCATTTAAAAAAAAAACATGGCTTTAATTAACGTTTTTTTATGTTTCCAGGTTCCATAATTATTCTTATTTTTTTTTATGTCAACAGGTTCCACGTCAACTGGGTTATGTTAAATAAACATAATTTGTTCATACTTCAACATCATGGAATAAGTCATTTTAAGCGACCAAATTCAGCTCTGAGCTGAGTTTTAAATGAACACTGAAGCAGTGTTAAAATTGATGAGATAATTAAGTGAATAAATGAGTGATAATTGAGCATTATTGAAGACACCTCAAATTTGGATTTCATTGAAAAGGCAAAAAATGGTATGTGCTACAGTGACAGTGCTGCTATAATCCAGAAAATAAACGTCACTCAGAAATTGGGTTCTATATGAGTTTAGTGATTCAGGTCAAATGAGTGTGAAATAACAATTATGTTAAACATAACCAGCACCATCAGATTAGCTTTTCTATTTGTTCATCTGGCTGTTATAACTCTTGTACAGTAGCCCAACAAAAGTTAATGATGTGAGTGTCTAAAACACACACTGATCACCATAATGGTGACTAACAAATTTCAGTTTTCCCCTTCAGTGATTCTGCTTGTTACCAACAGGTGTCTTCAATAAAGATCAATCATCCCTCAATTATTCACTTAATTATCTCATTAACTTTAACACTGCTTCAGTGTTCATCGCTTAAATTAATTAATTCCATTACGTTGAAGTTACATGAACAAATTATGTTTGTTAAACATAATCCAGTTAAGTTAATTAAAGCCAACATATCATTTTTTGAGCGTTCTCTTCTCTCTGCGATAAAATGATATTCTGTGGATATCGAATTCCATCAACGTATTCGCATGGGGGTAAGATGTGCCACTTTTTACAAGCTTTATGTTGTCTTCTGGGCAACAGGAAAACATCTCGATTATATTGCAGGATGTTTGTTATATGTTAACTTTATTTTTATTGCTTTGTTTTTAAAACATGCATCCTGAGATATAACTGAAAATTTGCTGCATGGTTTATGAATATGCAAATAAAATGCAGCAAAATAAAACATGCTTTATCTAATCAGTAGAATTGTGGCAACAGATTACAAGCAATATTATTAATTAAATTGAACAAA
Source organism: Pimephales promelas (assembly GCF_016745375.1). The sequence goes on from NW_024121499.1 coordinate 2,155,814, forward strand.
TTAGAATTGAGTAATGATTAATCAAATTATTCCTTAAAAGTTAACCATTTAAAATGAAAAAAAAAAAATTAAACAAAAATATCTCACTAACAGACAGATGTCAAAGATTAATCAAGAACTCGTTAATTTATATTGCCAACATTGAAGACACCTGACGTTAACAAGCAGAATCACTGAAGGAGAAAACAAACGCTGATCACCATAATGGTGACTTCAATTTATGTTTTTTTTTTGGTTGTTGTAAGTTTTACTCATTTTAAATAATGAATTAATTTCATTAATTATTACTCAATTCTAATTTGTTACATTTAATTAATAATATTGCTTGTATCTGTTGCCACATTTTTTTGATTAGATAAAGCATATTCATTTTTACAGTGTAGTTATTAGAATTTTTTTAAAGGGGATTGTTTTTCATTTCCTTTCCTGAACGGTTTTGGGTGTGATGAGCTGGAAGCCAAAGCAATTACAATGATCAAACGGCATATTTCATTTACTATTTAGTGCAGTGTGTGTATCTTCAGTTACGCTGATTTGAAAACAGCTTGAAACAGAATTGTTGGCCCATATCACTAAGTTGTCATGTAAACCTGAGTTGATGTGCTGTGTGCTTCCTACTTCCATCCATCACGTCCATTATTCATATAGATGCAAAACACAAAAAAACAAGACCTCAAGATGATCATTATCATACACACTCTCTAAAACACAAGAGGACAAAAGGAAATTCCCTAAATGTGTGTCTTGCGTCACCTCAGCAATTTATGTTTTGCCTTATTGTGACTTTTAGTGTAGACCTGTAATTACGGAAAAAAAGTCCAAGTTGTTAATCACTGCATTTATGTTTTTGCAAAACATTAAGAATAATACTAGACTAAAACCTCATGATTATAGGTGTGATGTCATATAATATAGATACAACTGTAATTAAAGATTATAGAGAATTAAACCACGACAGCATATTGTCACAATCCACGTCAACTGGTGCGTCAAAACCCCCAAATGGGTTGCAGACCCGTCACTGAAGGGAAAAAGTCACACTGTAAAAAAATATTGATGGTTTAACTTAAAAAAGTAAGTAACCTGGTTGCCTTAAAATTTTAAGTTCATTGAACTGGAAAAAGTGAGTTAATACAATGAAGTAGAGTAATTTAACCATCAGAAACTCAAAATTATATGTTATCTGAACTAAAGAAATTATTTAAGTTGATTTGACAAAAGAAAAAATGTTGTGATTACTACACTGTAAAAAATATTGTTGGTTTAACTTAAAAAAGTAAGTAACCTGGGTTGCTTTAAAATTTTAAGTTGATTGAACTGGAAAAAGTGAGTTAATAGAATGAAGGAGAGTAATTTAACCATCAGAAAATCAAAAAATTATGTTATCTGAACTAAAGAAATTATTTAAGTTGATTTGACAAAAGAAAAAATGTTGTGATTACTACACTGTAAAAAAATATGGTTGGTTTAACTTAAAAAAGTAAGTAACCTGGGTTGCTTTAAAATTTTAAGTTGATTGAACTGGAAAAAGTGAGTTAATACAATGAAGAAGATTAATTTAACCATCAGAAACTCAAAATAATACGTTATCTCAACTAAATAAATTATTATAAAGTTGATTTGACAAAAGAAAAAATGTTGTGATTACTACACTGTAAAAAATATTGTTGGTTTAACTTAAAAAAGTAAGTAACCTGGGTTGCCTTAAAATTTTAAGTTGATTGAACTGGAAAAAGTGAGTTAATACAATGAAGAAGATTAATTTAACCATCAGAAACTCAAAATAATACGTTATCTCAACTAAATAAATTATTATAAAGTTGATTTGACAAAAGAAAAAATGTTGTGATTACTACACTGTAAAAAATATTGTTGGTTTAACTTAAAAAAGTAAGTAACCTGGGTTGCTTTAAAATTTTAAGTTGATTGAACTGGAAAAAGTGAGTTAATACAATGAAGAAGATTAATTTAACCATCAGAAACTCAAAATAATACGTTATCTCAACTAAATAAATTATTATAAAGTTGATTTGACAAAAGAAAATATGTTGTGATAACAAATCTTGAAAATATTTTTTACAGTGCAGAATTAATATAATCATGTTTTGGTAAAAAAAAAAAAAAAAAAAAAAAAATCAGAAAAGGTACTTTTAAAAGATTCATCAAGATCTACAAGTACATTTTTACCAAACTTAGTGCTGTTTTGGGTCACCCCTTGATGTAAAATCTGACTCCTGAAGCAAAACCAATTGAAAACCACTGATCTACAATGTTGAATTGATTGAAACGTAAATGAACGTAACGCTCTGAGAGTCCCTAACTCCCCCTGCTTTTACTTCACAGAGCGGCTCGCGTGTGTGGGAGTGTGTGTGCAACTCATTTAGCATTGTTGTTTACTCTCTTTCTCTCTGTGCGTGTTTGAGTGAAAGACATGGAGAGGGTGTGTTGATCACAGTAGCCTAGCAAAGGCCGGTTTCATGCATGAAGATGCTTTTCAGATCTATAAATAAAGGCACAGCACCTCAAGGCCAGGGGTTCCTATGCCTATTTGTGGAGAACAACGGTGACACTGAAAGCTACTGACACATATGAGTACTATCATTTCTCCTCTGATAAGAAGCACCAATATAGGAGCTGCTGTTGTCTTTGCCATTTTCATCATCGTACTACGTTATGATGATATTATAAATCTGTGTGCATGGATTAGTACACAAAATATAACTCACCTGGGTGGTTAAAGGAGTAGTTCACTTTAAAAAAAAAAGAAGAAGACGGTAACAGTTTATTTCAATAGTCCACTTTAGACATTATAAGTAACTTTTCAACTACATGTCAACTAACTGTCATTAGAGTATTAGTAGACTGTCAGCTTATTATCTGCTAACACTTTATTTTGTTGGTCCCCCAACAGACATTTAATTGACTATAAGTAATTTGGCAACTACAAGTCAACTTATTCTCCTAACCTGAACCCTAACACATAAACTACCAGTCTACTATAATATAATACTCTAATGAGAGTTAGTTGACATGTAGTTGAAAAGTTGAACGTCTAAAGTGACTATCAAAATAAAGTGTGACCAAAAAACTTTTGCTGATAATTTACTCGCCCCCATGTCATCCAAGATGTCCATGTCATTCTTTCTTCAGTCGAAAAGAAATGAAGGTTTTTGATGAAAACATTCCAGGATTTTTCTCCATATAATGGACTTCAATGGGGTCCAAAAGGATTCAAGGTCCAAAAGACAGTTTCAGTGCAAACTGCAATATGTTCAAAGGGCTTTAAACGATTCCAGACGATGAATACGGGTCTTATCAAGCGAAACGATCGCTAATTTAATAAATAAGTAACAAAGGTGAACTTTTACAAGCTCAAATGGTCGCCTTGTTCTGTTCTGTGATGCATGTTCGTGACTCTCCTGTTCAAACTCCTTTATCAAAATGAACGAATCTTTTTCGGAGTCAATTTGTTTGATTTGTTCGTTGAATGAACCAAATGACTCGGAAAAAGATTCGTTCATTTTGATTTGAACGAGTTCAAACAGGAGAGTCACGAACGTGCGTCACAGAACACTGAGCACTGAAACTGTCTTTTGGACCTTGAACCGTTTGGTTCCCATTGAAGTCCATTATATGGAGAAAATCCTGGAATGTTTTCATCAAAAACCTTAATTTCTTTTCGACTGAAGAAAGAAAGACGTGGACATGTTGGATGACATGGGGGTGAGTAAATTATCAGCAAAGTTTCTTTTTTAAAGTGAACTACTGCTTTAAACAAATCAATAGCGCTTATTATATTGTGAAAACCACCGCCAGAATTCTCCACAGGTTTGTCTGAGCTTTAAACGAAAATCCCGCACTAATAGTCAGCGTTAAATTTTAAACTGTTCAAGCACACATCAATAACCTTTAAACTGCCTCCGCAGTTCCTCCCTTAATCAACACACCACCTCATAAACCCAGCCTTTAAAAATCGATATTAGTTATAGAACATTAATTCAAAGCAAGGTCTTTTCTGTGGGTTTGTGACTCATTAATAGCAAAATGAATGGAAAGTTAATGGGATCTACTTAAAACACAGAGAGGCCTATCTGAATGCCATCGGACATGTTTAGTAGATGCTGGTTGGTTATGAGCACTCAATGGGCCGCTTTGTTTTAGGCATTTATTATGCTGACGAGAAGACGAGCAAGGTTATTTTTTCTCTAATAGGAAATAAACCCGATTGATTTGAAATCCATATTGTTAGACATTTGTGATCTGCTTTTAAACTTTCAGTGTTAATTGTACGGCATAATAGCCAACCCAGAAGAAATACCAATGATTAATTTTAAATTCCCCATGTAGGCATCAAGTACTAATATGTTGGCTTAAAGATGTTGCTAAAATATCATATCAAGCACATCAAGAACAGTCAGATTAAATATTTGCTTTTTGCTGAAGAATTGATTTGATAATCAACATTTCATGGCGATGCTATGCAATCCTTGGTAAAGAAGGCATCTTAAGAGGTAGCATAATCAAAGCTCACTCCAGAATAAAAAAAATCCTGATTATTCACTCAGCCCCACATCATCCAAGATGTTCATGTCTTTCTTTCTTCAGTCAAAACGAAATTAAGGTTTTTGAGAGAAACATCCCAGGATGTTTCTCCATATAATGGACTTCAATGGGGTCCAACGGGTCGAAGGTCTAAATGTGAGTTTCAGTGCAGCTTCAAAGTCTCGACACGATCCCAGACGAGGAATAAGAGTCTTATCTAGACAAACCAGTGGACATTTTCTAAATAAAATAAACATTTAACTGAACTTACACTAGCACAGTGATGCGCCACACATTACGTAATCACGTTGAAAGGTCACGCGTGACGAAGGTGGAAGTTCAGACCTAGTGTTTACAAAGCCAATGTGCAAAGACCAAGTCAAACGCCCTTTAGAAACAATAAACAAAAAGGTAAACCAATGATGTCAGGCGATTTTGATGAGATCACATTTTCCACTCATGTCACGTTACCCCTGACATCATTGGTTTACCATTTGTGGTTAAAAAGTATATGTTTTTATTAGAAAATGAGTGATGTTTGTCTAGATAAGACTCTTATTCCTCGATTGGGATCGTGTCGAGACTTTGAAGAGGCACTGAAACTCTCATCTGGACCTTTGACCCGTTGGACCCCATTGAAGTCCATTATATGGAGAAACATCCTAGAATGTTTTCCTCAAAAACCTTAAAGGAGTAGTTCACTTTTAAAAACAAAAACTTTTGCTGATAATTTACTCACCCCCATGTCATCCAAGATGTCCACGTCATTCTTTCTTCAGTCGAAAAGAAATTAAGGTTTTTGATGAAAACATTCCAGGATTTTCTCCATATAATGGCCTTCAATGGGAACCAAATGGTTTAAGGTCCAAAAGACAGTTTCAGTGCAAACTTCAAACTGTTCAAAGGGCTTTAAACAATTCCAGATGATGAATAAGGGTCTTATCAAGCAAAACGATCACTCATTAAAAAAAAAAATAACAAAGTTTAAGTTTTATAAGCTCAAATGGTCGCCTTGCTCTGTTCTGTGATGCGCGTTCGTGACTCTCCTGTTTGAACTCGTTCATCAAAATGAACAAATCGTTCAAGGAACGAAATGAATGAGTTGACTCAGGAAAAGATTTGTTCATTTTGATGAACGAGTTCGAACAGGAGAGTCACGAACGCTCATCACAGAACAGAGCAAGGCGACCATTTGAGCTTATAAAACTTAAACTTTGTTATTTATTTATTAAATGAGCGATCGTTTCGCTAGATAAGACCCTTATTCATCGTCCGTCTGATGACGTTTAAAGCCCTTTGAAGCTGCACTGAAACTCTCATTTAGACCTTGAACCGTTTGGTTCCCATTGAAGTCCATTATATGAAGAAAAATCCTGGAATGTTTTCATGTAATTTCTTTTCGACTGAAGAAAGAAAGACAAGGACATCTTGGTTGACGTAGGGGAGAGTAGCCGACATTATCAGGAAATTTTCTATTCTGAAATGAACTAATCCCTTAAACTGCTGCCTAATTAGTCAGCTCACTATAGCGTTCGAGTGTCTTGTTCGCTCAGGATCAAGCACATTTCTGAAATGAAAACTGCTTATGTAGCAACAATTATATGATGCAAATTACATCTAACCATCATTACAGTCTCGTCACGTTCATGCAAATTGCAAGCGGTACTCTCTACAGGACTCCTGACCCTCACTACTGGAAAAATAATAGACTAGACCAAAGCGGCTATCCATCATCTCTGACACACGCCAGGGCTGAATTAAAGCATTGCTAAATTTGACAAATCAGACAGCTGGATGTTTGTGACCTTATTACACTCACCAGGTCATTAGCTCTCTGTACTGCGCATCTAAAGGAAGCCATCATCCCTCATTAGCAATGACTTCGATCTGGTCAGCGAGGCTATTTGTATAGGCTTATCCTGGCCAACAGGACTCTGATCTATACCTGGTGGTCTGTCGAAGGCCTAATTTACACAGACTTCAGGAGATCAAAAGCGTCATAGCACATAGGCATATCTCTAAAGCGGAAAACATTGCAAAGTGACAGGAAGGTTGAGGAGACGGCTGATATGTCATATGGCGTCTAGGGCCCAGAGCAAGGTTAAATTCTTCCCATTAGATCCTTGGATAAATCAATCAACGAGAATTGCATGTTTGTGGAATAAAAAAACCTCCAAACATGCAACATTTTTGCATTATGAATGCTTTTCACCTTTTCTTTGCTGAATCCTCATTGGTATTCACTGCAAAAATTGGACGCCTTCATGGGTAAGCATGTATAATGAATCGGATTTAGATTAGCAGTGTAAGTTCTTTTTGGACAAAGTCCCAATAAGTAATTTGAATTGCAAACATTCACCTGATATATCTGATAAACCATGGGAAATGTTTCAGCGTGGGAATGAATCTGCAATTAGACAATACAGGCCATTTATTCCCCAAACAGCCCCAAGAATAAAGAAATCTTCTCGAATCAATATCGCACACAGTGTTCTGCAAGGTTAACCAAGTAGCTGAGAATGAGATCTCTAGATAAATCCATCCGCTTTCGTATGTTCAGATGGCATATGTTTGCTGCTAAAGCCCAGTTATTAAACTGGTAATGCTCAACCTAGTACACAATGTTCCTAAGTCATATTACATTGGTTGCGTTAAGCAGACTATGACATATTTTTTTAAGTAATGGAAAAATTAGACGGCCCTGAAAACTGAACAAACTGTCTCAGGACTGGTACAGTACCTCCACATTAATAGCATTATTAATAATCAATCTGAATGCCACAACACCCTGGGCTCGCATTAGGCTACGTGCACACTGCAAGCCTTAATGATCAGTCCTGATTTATTGTTCAGATCCCATTTTTGTTTTGTTTGAATATCAGATTCGAGTGGTCCTGAACTGACCCGCATGAACGAAAGAACGACAACACAAATTACGTGTTTATTTATAAGGTTTTGTGCCGCAGAAGCCAGTGAAGCCACATTTTTCCTCAAACAGTTTTTCCTCAAGTTTTGCTTGAATAAAGCCGTCACTGTGATAATTCAACATATTCTCATCCTTTGGCATCATATAGGTGACGCCATATGACATTTCGTCGAAATGCTACGCACATGACACCCTTTAGCGTCAATATAACACGCACTGTTATGGGTATGTTTAGGTCTGGGGTAGGGTCTGCGTGTTATATTGATGCTAAAGGGTGCCACGTAGTATTTCGACGAAATGTCATATGGTGTCACCTATATGATTTCAAAGGATGAGAACGGGCTCGATAATTATGAGTATAACAGCTCACCCATCAGCACAGAATTGTGACGATTGTCAATCTACACTCTCAGTAAAAAGGTACAAAAGCTGTCATTGGGGCTATACCTTTTTTAAAAGGTAAACTTTTGTCCATTTTAGGTCCTAATATGTACATTTTAGGTGCTAATATGTCCATTTTAGGAGCTAATATGTCCATTTCAGGTGCTAATATGTACATTTTAGGTGCTAATATGTCCATTTCAGGTGCTAATATGTACATTTTAGGTGGTAATATGTACATTTCAGGTGCTAATATGTCCATTTCAGGTGCTAATATGTACATTTCAGGTGCTAATATGTACATTTTAGGTGGTAATATGTACATTTCAGGTGCTAATATGTAAATTTTAGGTATTAATATGTACATTTTAGGTGCTAATATGTACATTTTAGGTGCTAATATACATTTCAGGTGCTAATATGTACATTTCAGGTGGTAATATTTACATTTCAGGTGGTAATATGTACATTTCAGGTGCTAATATGTACATTTCAGGAGCTAATATGTCCATTTCAGGTGCTAATATGTACATTTTAGGTGGTAATATGTACATTTCAGGTGCTAATATCTACATTTCAGTTAGTAATATGTACATTTCAGTTGCTAATATGTACATTTTAGGTTGTAATATGTACATTTCAGATGCTAATATGTACATTTCAGGTGCTAATATCTACATTTCAGTTAGTAATATGTACATTTCAGTTGGTAATATGTACATTTCAGGTGCTAATATGTACATTTCAGTTGGTAATATGTACATTTCAGGTGCTAATATGTACATTTTAGGTGGTAATATTTACATTTTAGGTACTAATATGTACAGTTTAGATGTTAATATGTAAAGTTTAGGTGCTAATATGTCAATTTCAGGTGCTAATATGTAAAGTTTAGGTGCTAATATGTCAATTTCAGGTGCTAATGTGTACATTTCAGGTGGTAATATGTACATTAGTTGGTAATATGTACATTTCAGGTGCAAATATGTACATTTTAGGTGGTAATATGTACATTTTAGGTACTAATATGTACATTTAGGTGTTAATATGTACATTTCAGGTGCTAATATGTCTATTTCAGGTGCTAATGTGTACATTTTAGGTGTTAATATGTAAAATTTAGGTGCTAATATGTACATTTCAGGTGCTAATATGTCTATTTCAGGTGCTAATGTGTACATTTTAGGTGTTAATGTGTAAAATTTAGGTGCTAATATGTGCATTTCAGGTGCTAATATGTACATTTAAGGCGCTAATAAGTACATTTTAGGTACTTATATGTACATTTTAGGTGTTAATACAGTATGTACCACTAAGGCACCAATATGCAGCCTTTGGGTACAAAAGTATACCTTTTGAAAAGGTGACAGCTTTTATACCTTTTTTTCCGAGAGTGACGTAAAAGTCGCATGAATTCTGATATGACTGAGGTCGCATTGCAAAACATCCGACCAACATCTGATTTAGGACCCAACCCGATCTCCTGAAATGCATCTCTTCTATAGCACGCGTTGTATTTATCATGCAATTTATACGCGGAAATTCGTTTTTTTTTATATATGATATGCACTGTAAACACCTTAATTAGTGTATAAATTACACGTCATAAAGTGCTTTTCATATGCACAGGAAAACTGTGTATCACATGCACGTAAAAAAGAGGCCCAAATCAGAATCGAAAAGATCATATTGCACAAGGTTTGCGCTTTTCTCACTGTTATAAAAAAACCAATCAGATCTGAGCAAAAAAAATCTGATTTTGGCCACTGTTGCCTGCAGTCCGAGTGTAGCAAGGTATGACACTGTGCTCTCACAGACATTTTAAAAGCAGTTTCCTCATTGAACTGCCTGACCGTTATTGAGTTTTACTGACCTAAGAACTGGAACAATGTTAATTAAAATGAAGAGTGGAAAAAGTAACTTTCCAAAGGATCCCCTCCAGCAGAGTGGAACATACCCGGAGTACTTTCATCACCTTTCACCTCTTTCCACAGCTCCAGCCTGGACAGGTTTGCAAGGACATGGACAACGAGAGGCTCTCAGACCCAACCCATGTGTCGGAAACACAGCGTCAATATCAAGACATTTATCTTCCTGTCGGTTTTTACATGTTATTTCGTGTAGTCAGCACACTTATGGAAGGGGCGACTCAGCACCGTCAGCAAATGAATAATGCCGGAGCACTTTTGTATATTTAAATGACTGACCTTTAAGTTTCTGGCTCGCCACAAAAAAAATAAAAAATAATAATGGAAAATCACTGAGGTCAACGGCAGTTAATGCACAACTTGCTCCTTGAAGCCATTCCAAATGACTCATAGTATAGAGGGTTAATGCAAAGCTTTATTTCTGTCATTTCCAACTCACGGAGACTGTGACACTTACAGGTCAAGAGTTGAATTGCTTGACGTCAAGGAGAACATACCTGTGGCTTCGACCATGCCCTCCAAGATGACCACGATCTCGAACTCTTCCTTTTCGATCTGTGCCCGGGACATCTCCCAGAAGGGACTCTTCTCATTGATCTCGTGCGAGATGATGAGAGGCGACACCAGGAAGAGGCGGTCGTCTCCCGTGTCGAAGCCGATGTTGATGTCCGTCTGGTTGAGGGGAATGAACTCGCCCTCCTTGGTCTGCTGCGAACGAATGAGTTTGGCGCGGATCGACGCTTCCACAATGTGGGAATTCCTCAGGTCGCCCACTCGAAACATCAGGCACATCTTGTTGTCCCTCACGGATATCACGGCCTTGTGGGAGAACATCAGCGTCTCTGCTCGGTTCTTGGGTTGCGAGATCTTTACGAACATGCAGCCCACCATCATGGCGTTGACGATGGACCCCAAGATGGCCTGTATCAGTAGAAGTATGATCCCTTCCGGGCACTTCTCCGTGATGACGCGGTAGCCGTAGCCAATGGTGGTCTCGGTTTCAATGGAAAAGAGGAAAGCCGAGACAAAGCTGTTGAGGTTTTCCACACACGGGGTCCAGCCCTCCTCGTCGCCGTGTAGGAGATCTCCTCGTATGAGCGCGATGAGCCACCACAAAAACCCAAAGAAGAGCCAGTTGACCACATAGACCAGGGTGAAAATGAAGAAACTGAGGCGCCAACGTAAGTCAACCAGTGTCGTGAAGAGGTCGCTGAGATAGCGGTACGTCTCTTGGACGTTTCCATGATGGACGTTGCACTTGCCGTCTTTCTGTACGTAGCGCTGGCGGGGCTTCTTGACGGGATCTGAGATGAGGTGGGTGCGATCCGTAGGGATTTGCGATTCCCTCAGGTGCTTGGGGAGTTTCTTCACCTGCTGTAAGAGAGAGAAAAGGAACAAATTTAGTCTTGGGTAACAGGAGCTTTGCTGAGCTTTTCCTTCCAGAGTAAGAACTGATTCAAAATAAATGATGATAAAACGGGCAAGTCTGAACCTGTAGACCTATATCAAAGGAGTAGTTCATTTTTAAAAAAAAAAAACTTTTGCTGATAATTTACTCACACCCGTGGCATCCAAGATGTCCACGTCGTTCTTTCTTCGGTCGAAAAGAAATTAAGGTTTTTGATGGAAACATTTCAGGATATAATGGACTTCAATGGGGACCAAACGGTTCAAGGTCCAAAAGACAGTTTCAGTCCAAACTGCAAACAGTTCAAAGGGCTTTAAAGGATTCCAGACGATGAATAAGGGTTTTATCAAGCGAAACGATCGCTCATTTAAAAAAAAAAAAAAAAAAAAACCTAAACAACAACAAAAAAAAAAAAACAAGTTTAAGTTTTATAAAAAAATGTAATTTAAAAGTTGCTAATATGTACATTTTAGGTGGTAATATGGACATTTCAGGTGCTAATATGTCCATTTCAGGTGCTAATATGTACATTTTAGGTGCTAATATGTACATTTTAGGTGTTAATATGTACATTTTAGGTGGTAATATGTACACTTCAGGAGCTAATATGTACATTTTAGGTACTAATATGTCCATTTCAGTTGCTAATATTGTACATTTTAGGTACTAATATGTCCATTTCAGTTGCTAATATTGTACATTGTAGGTGCTAATATGTACATTTAGGTACTAATGTGTACATTTTAGGTGCTAATATGTACATTTTAGGTGCTAATATGTACATTTTAGGTGCTAAAAATATGTACATTTTAGGTGGTAATATGTACATTTTAGGTGCTAATATGTACATTTCAGGTGCTAATATGTACATTTTAGGTGCTAATATAAACATTTCAGGTGTTAATATGTACATTTAAGTTGAAGTTTTATAAGCTCAAAAGCTCTGTTAGGGTTAGGGTGTGATGCGTGTTCGTGACTCTCCTGTTCGAACTTGTTCATCAAAAGGAACAAATCTTTTCCCGAGTCAACTAGTTCATTTCGTTCATTGAATCAACCCAAATGACACGAAAAAAGATTCGTTCATTTTGATGAGTGAGTTTGAACAGGAGCGTTACGAACGTGCATCACAGGCGAGCATTTGAGCTTATAAAACTTAAACTTTGCTATTTATTTTTTATTTTTTAATGAGCGATCTTTTCGCTTGATAAGATCCTTATTCATCGTCTGGTGTTGATTAAAGCTCTTTGAACAGTTTGCAGTTTGCACTGAAACTGTCTTTTGGACCTTGAACCGTTTGGTTGCCATTGAAGTCCATTATATGGAGAAAAATCATGGATATCTTGGATGACATGGGGGTGAGTAAGCAAAATTTGTTTTTTTAAAAAGTGAACTACTCCTTTAAAGCATCCCTGTTAGGGAGTTCTGAGGAATAATACATGCAGGATGTGATGCTTCCAAGACGTCATATGGTGTTGCAATCTAGTCCCACCAGAATCATACACATGCCAGTTCAACATGGCTCCCATCTGCCTCAGGCCCATCTCTTCACTGAGCTGCTATAAGCCAGGCAATGACAGTCGTGGATCACATAGTTGCCAACATCAAGCAGAGGCACGTTCCCGCTGTTCCTTCCTAACAACGTAAGTGCTCTGATCTTTGCTACTGTCGTGACATTTTCACAGTACGTCTCGGCACATGCAGATTACTGCAACATTGTTTTTTTTTTTTTTTACTATTGCTGCTCTTTTCATCCCCATGACTCTCTTTTGCTCTCTATCTTTGGCCCCAGTCCATTTTTTTTGTTCTACGACAGCTCAATGGGACACTTCCCCCATTGCCTTCCTCTTCCCTATGGGACACTGGCAAGCCTAGATATGAATCCTTGTCTCCATCCCAATTCAACAGCACAGTGTCCTCCGAATGAGACAAGGACTCTTTGGCACATTGTCTCTCCATTTGTTGAAGATTGTACTTGGTTGTTAATTGAAACGTGGTATCATGTTAACGTGGTGGCAGCCAATTATACTGTAGGCAAGCCTTAAAGTGCTTAAGAAAAACACTGGCACGAACAGAGACCTCATGCTGCACACACACCTGCGGCCCTCCATTTTCTAAATGGAGAAAAAATAAAACAGACACTTTTTGTAAATTTCTACAACAAGAGCCTATTTTCGGTTTTTGGTGTGCCTCCAAATTTGTGCTAAGATAGATATTCAGAATTCATTTTTAAAGTCATAATTGAACTATGCATTAATTATATGATTAATATAAAAATATGCATTAATTATTATATATTAAGTACATTTAAACATGTACAATATTCACACAACATACAGAACTTTATAAAAATATTAAATATTTAGATTATTACACTGATAATGTAGCTATTTTATTCAATAACCATAACATAATATGATGACCAATTATAATGTAAGAACAGCACACAATGAGTCGAAAAGAAATGAAGGTTTTTGATGACAACATTCAAGGATTTTCACCATATAATGGACTTCATTGGGAACCAAACGGTTCAAGATCCAAAAAACAGTTTCAGTGCAAACTGTTCAAAGGGCTTTAAACGATTCCAGACGATGAATAAGGGTCTTATCAAGGGAAATGATCGCTCATTTAATAAATAAATAACAAAGTTTATGTTTTATAAGCACAAATGCTCGCTTTGTCCTGTTCTGTGATGAGTGTTTGTGACTCTCCTGTTCGAATTCGAGTCATAACTCGAAGGGTTCTAGATAATACCCTTATTCATCGTCTGGAATCGATTAAAGCCCTTTGAACAGTTTGCAGTTTGCACTGAAACTGTCTTTTGGACCTTGAACCGTTTGGTTCCCAATGAAGTCCATTGTATGGAGAAAATCCTGGAATGTTTTCATCAAAAACCTTCATTTCTTTTCGACTGAAGAAAGAAAGACATGGACATCTTGGATGGCGTGGGGGTGAGTAAATAATCAGCAAAGGTGAACTACTCCTTAAATAAAAAAAATAAATAAAACATATCCAAAGGCCAAGGTCTTTTGGTTTATTAATGATTAAAATATACTGACAACATAAATACAGAAACATTCCTCTTATTTTGATTGTATTGTGTGCAGGTGATCTACTAGAGTAGATGTTCATCCTAGGGCGTCATCTAACTGACGCTTTTGATCATGCGCCTAAATCCGACGCACATGGCAACCTTTAGGTCTGGGGTAGGGTTAGTGTTAGACCACTAGGAGACGCGTCTCATATTGACGATAAAGGTTGCCATGTGTATAAAGTCAGAATTGCAAGATTTAAAGTCAGAATTGCGACATATAAAATCAGAATTACGTGATATAAAGTTAGAATTGAATGATCTAAAGTTGCAATTGTGAGTTAAAAAGTCAGAAATGCGAGATATAAAGTCAGAATTGCGAGATAAATAGTAAAAATTGCAACATATAAAGTCAGAATTGCGTGATATAAAGTCAGAATTGTGAGATATAAAGTCAGAATTGTGAGATATAAAGTCAGAATTGTGAGATATAAAGTCAGAATTGCATGATGTAAAGTCCGAATTGCGTGATATAAAGTCAGAATTGCAAGATAAAATGTCAAAATTGCGAGATATAAAGTCAGAATTGCGAGATTAAAAGTCAAAATTGCGAGATAGTCAGAATTGTGAGATATAAAGTCAGAATTGCGAGATATAAAGTCAGAATTGCGAGATATAAAGTCAGAATTGCGAGATTAAAAGTCAAAATTACGAGATATAAAGTCAGAATTGCGCGATATAAAGTCAGAATTGTGAGATAAAGTCAGAATTGCGAGATAAAAAGTCAAAATTACGTGTTATAAAGTCAGAATTGCGAGATATAAAGTCAGAATTGCGAGATTAAAAGTCAAAATTACAAGATATAAAGTCAGAATTGCGCGATATAAAGTCAGAATTGCGAGATAAAGTCAGAATTGTGAGATATAAAGTCAGAATTGCGAGATATAAAGTCAGAATTGCGAGATATACAGTAAAGTCGCGATTTGACGCATGGTCAAAAGAGATGAAAACGGGCCGTCATTTTACAGCACTACTGAAGCTGCCAGTGATATCGGGGCCGGCTGACCTCTCTCGGAGTCACTCCTATCTCCATGTCGTGGTCCATGTGGACGCGAGAATCTCCTGCCATCCTCAGCTTCGACTGCAAACCTGAAACAGAGAGAGATAAAACACCATCAGCCCATGCTTATTGCTTAGTAAATAACCAAGCGCACTATGCTTGTTTCCTTGTGTGTAACACTTTTAATAAGGGCAAAACAATATTGAGTAGACCTTAATGAATAGTCAATGATCCGAGGGATTGACTAGTCTGTGCGTGGGCTAAGCCGTGTTATTGCTTTGGTCATTACATGGATTTATTGTGTCCTGGTTGGTTTTAGGATTACCACAGATTCACCTGAGCAAACGAGTCTCATTCAAAATCAGCGTTAATCTGATCAGCTAATATCTCACTCACTGTCTCACCCTCTCTCAATTAGGCGAGTAAACAGATTTATCATGTCAAACACCTCGGGAAAAGCTGTTCAACCATGGCTGTTTGACTCTCTAATGGGCAAACAGAATACCTTAACCTGACTGCTTAGATGTGACATGACTGTAAGACGCACACACACACACGGACACCTCTGGGAGAACATCTCCGATGGTTACTTGAAGGATTAAATCAAAGCTCGCGAGAGAGATGTACTTTCTGAGTGTGTGGATTGAGTTTAATTTGTGCCTGGCAGTCTCAGCTGTTCCCCGCTCCCCGAAGACCGACTGCGTCAGCACCGTCACGCCATGAAAGCTGCTGCTGTCTCCATCATCCAGTCAAGCTCTCCGTCATACTTACTAACACAAAGAAGTTACGCCAACCTGGGAGAGCACCTCTGCGTACTCCTCGCTCCTGGCAGCTCGCTATCTCCATCCTGACACGTTTACTGTTACCTGTCAGATCTATAGAGCTACTCTCTGAGCTGATACGGCATGAGCAGAAAGTGTTGCTAGTGTACGACAAAAAGATGATATCCTGAATCCTTTTGATGAATCTTTATTTAAACGAGCTATTTTATTGAGACAATAAAATAAAATACAATTAAATGAAATAATCTGGACATAATTGAACAAAATAAAATTAAATAGTTTACGCAAATGTCTATGATGCTATGGAAGCTTGTTTAAATAAAAAAAAACTGAATAAAAAAAAAATTAAAAAAATAATTGCAACTTTTTATCTCACAGTTGTGTGTTATAAAGTCAGAATTATGTGATATAAAGTCAGAATTGTGTTATAAAGTCAGAATTGCGAGACATAGTCAGAATTTTAAGATATAAAGTCAGAATTGCGAAATATAAAGTCAGAATTGCGAGATATAAAGTCAGAATTGCGAGATATAAAGTCAGAATTGCGAGATATAAAGTCAGAATTGCGAAATATAAAGTCAGAATTGCGAGATATAAAGTCAGAATTGCGTGTTATAAAGTCAGAATTGCGAAATATAAAGTCAGAATTGCGAGATATAAAGTCAGAATTGCGAGATATAAAGTCAGAATTGCGAGATATAAAGTCAGAATTGCGAGATATAAAGTCAAAATTGCAAGATATAAAGTCAGAATTGTGAGATATAAAGTCAGAATTGCGAGATATAAAGTCAGAATTGCGAGATATAAAGTCAGAATTGCGAGATATAAAGTCAAAATTGCAAGATATAAAGTCAGAATTGCGAGATATAACATCTCAACAGTTTACATCTCACAATTCTGACTTTATAACATAATTGCGAGTTTATATGTCGAAATTCTGACATCTTTTCTCAGAATTGTGAGATATAAACTCGCAATTGCGTTATCAGGCCAATTCTAAGGGGAAAAAAAAGACAACCTTTTTCCCCCTCAGAATAGTTTAAATCTCACAATTCTGACTTTATATCTCGCAATTCTGACTTTCCATCTCGCAATTGTGAGAAAAAAAGTCAGAATTGTGAGATAAAAAGTCGCAATTACCTTTTATATTTTTCTTTCCATGGCGGAAACGAGTTTCCATAATGATGCACCATAATGAGACCCTTATTCATCGTCTAAATCGTTTAAAGCCCTTTGAACAGTTTGCACTGAAACTGTCTTTTGGACCTTGAACCGTTTGGTTCCCGTTGAAGTCCATTATATGGAGAAAAATCCTGGAATGTTTTCATCAAAAACCTTAATTTCTTTTCGACTGAAGAAAGAAGGACGTCTTGGATGACATGGGGGTGAGTAAATTATCAGCAAAATTTTATTTAAAAGTGAACTACTCCTTTAACGGGTCAATGTTATGGAAAACTGGATTACTGTTAGTTTAACTTCTAGTTCAGGTGTAATGACATGGTGCATTAAGCAATCATTCAGCTCCAGATCCTGGTCACTCCCACACTGCACCTGTGCTCCCGTCGCTAATGTCGTGCATGCTAATCGCTTGCATACGGTGACTAATGTAATGACAGCAAAAAATTGTTTCCCGACAGCATATCCTCAAGTCATGCTCACTCACTAAGGGATCTGAAAGCTGTTTAGGAGATTAGTTAAGTAATAGATATTTTCCTCTGAAACACAGTGTAAAAACGGAAGAGAGTGAGAACCAGAGATAATGCTTTCTATTTCAGGGGATATTTTTCAAATCCCCCATCCCTTAAAAAAAAAAGACCTTAAAATAGGTATTGATCATCTAGGAGAGTAAATCAATGTAGAGTAATCAGGTGAACCGATGAACCCCGGGAGCAAATTACCACAAAACGCCAGTGCATATTTTTCTTCCATGCCCTGTAATGGCCACACACACAGTTTGAGCTCGGAGAAAATAACCCTCACAGTCGGGAATGAGATAATCATCACCGCGAAGAGCTAAACACACAGAACCTGGTGTTATATGTGTTGGCCAACAGCTGATCTCTGACTAATTAGTGCCCCCTAGATAGAAAGCCTGAATTGAATTTGTAATTTTACAGGAATTTGAAGGCCGGCCTCGCTGGAGATCCAAGTCCTTTGTTTGACCCGTGTTCTTATTTGTCTAAATCCACTCCACTGCAGTTACATCACTCATCTCTATTTGCTCGTCCCTTGCACGTCAGAGCTGCCATCCACTCAGGAATACAGTGTTGACTGACAGGTCTGCAGTGAAAGGGCACACTGACGTGACCCGCATCCGAATGCACATGGAGAATACATCACAGACAGACGGCAGGCCTCCACAACACTCTGTCCTCTGCCATTTCCACATTTCATGACAAAACGGTCCCAGTGCAGCTCCATGTGACTTTGATGGTTGCACGCCGGTGAAGTGCGCCAGAGCAGAGTCTGTTCCCTCCTGCTTATCTGGCGGTTCTGAGGAGGCAACAAGCTCCTTATCAAGCTTTTAGAGTAGCAATGCTTTTTGTGATTTTGGAGTCTGGTTGCAAGCCAGAGAGAGAGAGAGAGAGAGAAAGAGATGGACAAAGACAAGCTTGTGTTTAACCAGCGCAGTCTCATCTACCAGCAGAACGCAATTCGACGAATGATTAAAAAGTGGCTAATTCATACGACCTCACTCGGACAAATTAGTACGATTTCGCTAAATCGTAAATATTCTACGAATTGGCCAATTCGTATGAATTCGTACGAATTACCTACCCCTTACCCCGCCCCTAAACATACCCATCACGTGGGTTTAGACAAATCGTACAAATTCGTACGAGCGAGGTCGTACGAATTAGACACTTTTGAATCATTCGTCGAATTTGTCGAGGTCACACTAACGATGCTTTTGGGAAACACACCCCTGTTCAAGTAAAAAAAAAATGAATAATGATAATTCATACCGAAAATTCGAAATGCAAACAAATGTTTGGTCTAGAATAACAAACCCGTGGGTTAAAACAGCGCAGTCTCATATCCCAAGACGTCATATAACTGACGTCTTTGGACGTCTTTTAACCATACGTCTAAACGTTGGTTAGATGGCGTTATCGGATCCTAACTCTACCCCAGACCTAAATTTACCTCGTCACCTAACCGACGTTAAAGGTAAAGCGTCAGTTGTATGACGGCCCGGGATCGCTATCTACCGACGTTTAAGGGGGCCCTAAAAAGGCGGATATTGACGTATGGTCAAAAGACGTCAGTTATATGACGACTTGGGATGAGACTGTGTTGGTTCAACGATTCTGGATTCCATTACCCATTTCAAAAAAAGAAATATTTGAGGAAGAAAACGCAAGTGCGTGAACTAGTGCTCTGTCAAACCATTCAAATATTTAATTGCGATTAATCGCATTAATGCACTCAAAAAAAGATTTTAGCTCTTTGTTCAATTTCATTAATTAAAATGAGCATATACGACACAATCCTTCATAGAAGTGATTCCAGCTTAATTTCATTAAATGTAATCAATGTAATATTTTAATATTTTTTTTAATTGAGTCAACATGAATATTTTTCGTTCGTCTTAAACCGTCATAGTTAACTCGCAATTAAACACACATTTTTATCTATTCTAAATGTCTCTTGATTTCTTTTTGTCCCATTATTTTTTCTCAATTTAATGCCCTCATCAACATGGAAACGTGGATCGGCTTGCTTTGTGCAATTGGTTGGTACTACTTTAGACGCTCGAAACATAGAAAATCGAAACATATGTTGGACGTGATCCTTATGTTATGAAGAGGACCGATTTGCAACTGAACTGAGAGATTTGCCCGCCATCAGCAACTAACTCGTCTTACAGACATACTTTGCCTTTACAAAGTTCGGAAACTGGTACGTTACACAAACAGCCACATAAGTGTATTTAAACACCTGAATAATGTAATTATAAGCCACATAAATAATGTATTAACTCACATTTGACGAAGTGATCACTGCACACGCACACAGGCATTTCCCCATTTGGCTCCTCCCGATCGCAGACGTAGGTTTGCAAGGCATTTTTCCTGGTGTTTTTCTGTCAATTTCTTGTATTTTCCCCCCTTATGAACAACAACTTTGGGCACACGATAAAAACTCCTCGTGGTTTGATCGATTTGAGCAACCATAAACGACGCAAATCATAGGCATTTTGAGTGTGTTATAGTGCTTCCTAAATATAGAAAATCACTTCCTGCCCTCCATCTGCATTTGCACGTCACGTGAAAACAAGCTACTGTACGGTGTTCAATTTCACATTCTCACTTGGAGCAAATAATCTCTGACACAATCATTATCTTTAAGTGGCTGGAATGATGTTTGTACAGCAACAGTTGTGTCTGTCAGACTGCTTTAATTGCAGTGGAAAAGATGCTGCATAATTTGTCAACATCAGCTTCTTTTCCCCTCTGAAAGGTGATCTCTTTCCCGGGAATGAGACACTCCAGGCGTGCACTCGTGTCAATACTAATTAGTGTGTGAATGGCAGGGTTTAGTGGGAGGATTCGGAGTTTCTCACATACACATTCATCATTGCCTCTTACAGCAGATCAGCGCAACACACAGGGAAACACTTTGTTCGCTAGACCTGCAGATTTGTCATCAGACTGCAGGGCTGTTAAAACCTCCACAAACAAATAGGACCAGCTGTTTTATGGCAAAGAGAGACATTCCTGCAATGTCTGGGGAATGACCCACGTGTTTTCGTCAACAACACACCGCAGTTCCAGTGATGTCCAACAACCCGATCTGCTCAAACACATGCTGGAGGAGGAATAAAGCTCACACTGCAGCGGTGCGTTTTACTACTCAGAGAGGAGCTCATTCATCCATGTCCTGCAGTCAGGGGTTGCGCTTTTGCACTCTTCCCTTTTTATTTCGTAGGAGTAAGCAATTCTGAAGAGTCATCAAAACAAACTGAGCAAGCCAGACTTTGGATTGGTGGAGACATCGTAAAGCTTCCACTCTTCAACATGGCATTTCTATAACAGTGTTACAATTCACACAGTCCCTGTGCAAACGCTGACTTAAAAAGGACTTCTGTAGAAGATGTAATTGAAAAATTCATTGGAATGCCCTGCAACATCACAGTGATGCATTCAAAAATCCTGTTTGATTACCTACGCTTTTAGAAGAAGAACCTTATCTTCCATTTGGAACCCCTAAAAGGTTCTCTACAGAACCCCTTTTTAAGAGTTCAACAATAAGAACACTTTAGGGTTCTTTGTAACCAGGAAAAAGGTTCTAAATGGAACCTTTTGGGTTCATTCATTATCATTTGTGTTGTCGTTTCTGGATTAAATATTTCATATTATTGAAAAACATCAAGACCCTAAAATATGAATGCATGTGAATGATCACACAATTCAATATATGGGGGTTAGAAAATGTATATATTTATATAATTTTATGTTATTAAGCAGTATCACACGAAAAAGAGTCCCGTTTCAGTTTTTCTCCTCCAAAAATCAGCATCATTAAAATGTGATATTAAGTTACTACAACAGTTTAATAAACAATATTTGGTTACACTTTATTTTACAGTGTCCTTGTTACGTATGTTACATGTTCTTACCATAGTAATTACATGCAACTAACCCTCAACCCTATTCTAACCCTATAGTAAGTACATGATGTAATTGCTTAATGACACCTTAAAATAAAGTGTAACCCAATATTTTAATTACAACTAATGTTGCAGAATAATGTAATATATATGAATGAATAATAGCATATAAAGAACCTTTGTGCCATAAGGGTTCTTTCTTGTCATTATAGAACTTTTTTTTAGCATAGCAAAAAATTAACGATGTTAAAAATGGGTTTGCGTTAACACTGTTAATAAATGACTATATTAAACTATATATGTATATAGCTGCGAGCAGCGATGAAAGGGCCAAAGACGGTGGCACCGCCACCCCGGTGCCTTTACGTAACTAAAGGAACCGGGGTTGCGGTGCCATCGGCTTGGGCCCGTCATCGCTGCTCGCAGCTATATTCATTTATTTGCTTTTGGTGAACTGTAGAGTGGGTAAAACAGTTTTTAATGGCATGCTAGCAGATACCGTGGACTCGCGCTAGCCTGGCACCGGCGAACTATGCAACTGGAAGGACTGGATGACATTTTTTTTAAAACTGTCTCCACTGATAAATAACACCCAGGCTAACTTGGAAATGAGGTCCGACCACCCCTTTAATTCGGGAACGTGATAAGTCAAGGTAATGACATCCTTAAGTTGTGGCCTTGAGATCATATGATGAGAGATCAACATATTTTTTTCTCGTTTCGACAAGTTAAATGCATAAACAACCCGTGTGACCATAGCAACCAGGAATTATTAGAAATAGATAGGCCAATAATCAGATGTATTCGTAATTAAGAAATTATTATACTAACATGTTGCCTATATTATGTATATTGTTGCCTATTATATTATATATGTTGCTTATAGACTATAGGCATTAATATAACAATATTATAATTTCTTAATTCCGTCATTCTTTATTAAAAATAAATCTTATTATAGGCCTATCCATTTCTGATAATTCCAGGTTGCCATGGTAACGCAGGATGTTTACGTATTTAACTTGTGGTAAAGAGAAATACCTTTTGTTCCCTCAACACATGAAAGATATGTCGTTTGACTATGGCCACGACATCAAGACGACGTTAGCGACGACTTATTAATGCAAGTTAATATGGCGTTCCTACGAATTAATATCTCGTGGCCACAACAAAACTAAGTGAAAAGAACATGTCCCCTACCGCTCACCGTACTAGTCTTCTTGCATTGAAAATGCATTAAAAACATCTCTGATCGTTACTTTTGAATGTTCTCTTATTGTTACTTTTGAATAATCTATGAACGTTACTTTTGAATGTTCTCTGATTGATACTTTTGAATGTTCTCTGAACGTTACTTTTGAATGTTCTCTGATTGATACTTTTGAATGTTCTCTGAACGTTACTTTTGAATGTTCTCTTATCGTTACGTTTGAATGTTCTCTTATTATTACGTTTGAATGTTCTCTGATTGTTACTTTTGAATGTTCTCTTATTGTTACATTTGAATGTTCTCTGATTGTTACTTTTGAATGTTCTCTGATCGTTACTTTTGAATGTTCACATTCATTTAGTGTTTCACAGAAAAAAACAAATTCATATAGATTTGCATTGACTTGAGGGTGAGTAGCCTAAATTATGATAAAACGTTTGATTGGATGAACGATTCCTTAAAAAAAAAAAGGTTTTCCCAAACTGGAGGGGGTTATATTTCAAAGATTCACTAGTTTAAGTTGAAATAACACACTAATACTTAGTATATTTGTTTACCTGCATATATGAGAGCCACAGACATGCAGATGTGTCGTTACCTCAGGTCAAAGGGACCTAAAAAACAAAGTCTACTTTATGAGAGATTGGAACATACCCTGCGTTCGGACACTTCGTCAATGTCCTCGATGCAGCGTCGTCTTCGGTGTGAGTGCGAATGTGTTTGAACGCGCGCACACACACACACACACACACTCACAACGGATGATGGCTCGGCTGTCTATATCTGAAACTGTTATGACACTTTGAGGTTAGCCGGGGCAAACGAGTTAAAATGCCCCTGGAACGAACAGCATCCAGTGCCAGCTCCACATTCACTCGCACGCGTGTGTGTGTGTTCAGCCGTGTGTATTAGTGTCCCTATCGCTCTGAATGACACCAAGCCTTCAAGAAGACATCCATTCCACACTAAGGACAATTAGCCTAATGAAAGGAGTGCGTCTCGGAGAGAGCGTCCTATCAGTGACAGGAATAGCAGTGGCTGAAACTAAGCCGGCACTGGCGCCATGACAGCGACCTTCCTCGCCGTCCCACACCAACCACATCGGCGGCCAGATCACACCCACTCCAAAAGGCTTTATAGGGTGTGCATGAATGCATACATCCCTGGTCCAATGACACTCACTCGAGAGTGCTAACAAGGCCGTGCTCTCCAGGCGGCCCTGCCTGGATGTGTACGTGTGTGTATGCTGGGGGTGGGTTGTGTTAAGTAGAAAACAGGCTCTTCGACACCCTCTCCTGTGTTTATCAGATGGCCTGTCAGCTCCCTGAAGTGATTTGCAGCGTCGGCTCTGCCAAAGTGAGCGGCGTGTCCGACTGCCCCAATTAGCATTCCTCCATCACTGAATCACCGCCTCAACAAGGCCACTTAAAACACCTTAAGTCCGACTCTGTCAATAAAGCGGCGCGCGGGCAGAAAATGCTAAATCCTGTTCTTTTGGGAACACTTGTAATCCAGTGATAATGGACTGGGATCTCTGGGGAATCTCTCGGAAATATTTTAAATGTCAGCACACGTGAAATGATTTGTGCAGATCCTCCTGAAGACAAGACCATCTGTTCTGCACAAACACACTGTAAACCGGAGCTCGCTGTACTGGAAATCAAGGCTCTCACTGGGAGCTCTACGCTATCCTGAGCAAGGAGGAGACCTATTTGGATTTCCGATCACGGTTCAATATGCCGATAAAGGAAAAAAGGGATTTTCATCGTTATACACAAAGGGTCTGGTTTACTAAACAGGGGAAATTAGCTTGAGAGCGCAATTCCATAAAAGCGCCAATGGGGGCGGAACGTTGTGCGCTTGATTTACTGACGCAAATGAAGGAACACAGACGCAGCCGGATCATTTCCAGAATGACCAATGCGATCTATTAAGAGCTGCGTAAATTAGCGTCTGGTTTAAGACGCGCTTTTTTGGGGCGGTGAACTATATAGACTAAAAAATGCTGGGTTGTTGGGTCAATTATGGACAAATCCAAAAATGCACTTAAAAAAACGTACAGTTGAAAGTTGGGTTAATTTGAAGTTATATTTTTTAACCCAACATTTGGGTTTGTCCATATTTGACCCAAATTTGGGTTAAAACAACCCAGCATTGTTTGGAGTGTGAGGTCACAAATACCAGTAAGTAAATTCCTTGCGTGATTCATTTAAATAGTCTCCTCCCATACATTTTGCAACAAGGTCGGACGGAAAAATACAGCCTTTCCAGTGCGAATGTTTCACTGCATGTCTTTTGTAAATTTTAAACAGTAGTTTTTATAATGGCAATAGGGTTTGTGCTGGCACAAGCTGTTCGTAAATTTGGCCCTAAATGATGTATTGAGTTGATATTTTCTTGGTAAAGTATTTGATTTCATTAAAGGACTCACCCCCATGTCATCCAAGATGTCCATGTCTTTCTTTCTTCATTCAAAAAGAAATTAAGGTTGTTGATGAAAACATTCCAGGATTTTTCTCCATATAATGGACTTCAATGGGAACCAAACGGTTCAAGGTCCAAAAGACACTTTCAGTGCAAACTGCAATCTAGTCAAAGGGCTTTAAACGATTCCAGGCGATGAATAAGGGTCTCATCAAGCGAAACGATCGCTCATTTAAAAAAAATGAATAAAAAAGTTTAAGTTTTATAAGCACAAATGCTCGCCTTGCTCTGTTCTGTGATGAGCGTTCGGGACTCTCCTGTTCAAAATGAACGAATCTTTTTTTGAGTCATGACTCGAAGGGTCCTAGATAAGACCCTTATTCATCGTCTGGTGTCGTTTAAAGCCCTTTTTGCACTGAAACTCTCATTTGGTCCTTGAACCATTTGGTTCCCATTGAAGTCCATTATATGGAGAAAATCCTGGAATGTTTTCATCAAAAACCTTCATTTCTTTTTGACTGAAAAAGAAAGACATGGACATATTGGATGACACGGAGGTGAGTAAATTATCAGCTAAAGTGAACTACTCCTTTAATCAGACTCTTTACTAATCTTATCTTTTAACAAAAAGGTGATATTGTCATAGGTCATCTCACTAGGAATTCACACAATTGGGAATTTTGCTTGCGCGAAACAAACATTTCTGTCTTTAAAAGCATCACAGAAGAAACGTCTGACATTTCTAATGTTGCAAAAACGTAAACCAATGTAACAATATCTATAACAATGTCTATGGCGGTTCATCGATTTGACATTGATCACCTTCTTGACTTCTGAATGACTTATGCAATCTCATACACAAACACACACACACACTTGTATGATGTGAGGACATTGATCTTTCATTGATATAATGCAATCCCTAACCCTATCCCAACTCTAACCTTAAAGGAGTAGTTCACTTTTGAAAAAACTTTTGCTGATAATTTACTCACCCCCATGTCATCCAAGATGTCCATGTCTTTCTTTCCTCAGTCGAAAAGAAATGAAGGTTTTTGATGAAAACATTCCAGGATTTTTCTCCGTATAATGGACTTCAATGGGAACCGGATGGTTCAAGGTCCAAAAGACAGTTAATAACAGTTTCAGATGCAGCTTCAAATGTCTTTAAACGATATCAGACGATGAATAAGGGTCTTATCATTCAAAACTTATTCCAAAAATGTAACTTTTCTAAGGACAAATGCTAGCCTTGCTCTATTCTGTGAGGCGCGTTTGCAACGTCACGTATTACGTAATTACGTTCAAAAGGTCACGGGCGACGTAGCCGAAAGTAGTCAGTGTTTACAAGTTGAACGCATAGGTTGAACGTGCAAACTAACTCAAACGCCGTTTACAAAAAAAGGAATTAAAAGGAAAAACAACGATGTCGGACGATTTTGATTCTGTACTTCCGGCTACGTCGCCCGTGACCTCTTGAACGTAATTACGTATTACGTGACGTTACAAACGCGCCTCAGAGAATATAGCAAGGCTAGCATTTGTCCTTAAAAAAATTACATTTTTGGAATAAGCTTTGAAATAACCGATCGTTTCGCATGATAAGACCCTTATTCATCGTCTGGTGTCGTTTAAAGACATTTGAAGCTGCATCTGAAACTCTCTTTTGGACCTTGAACCATCCGGTTCCCATTGAAGTCCATTATATGGAGAAAATCCTGGAATGTTTTCATCAAAAACCTTAATTTCTTTTCGACTGAAGAAAGAAAGACATGGACATTTTGGATGACATGGGGGTGAGTAAATTATCAGCAAAAGTTTTTTCAAAAGTGAACTAATCCTTTAACCCTCACACAGGGATCCATTGGGGACCTCACTCTGATGGTTTAAAACTCAAACTGGTCCTCACACACACACACACACACACTGCAGTCTTTCACGGCCAAAGATATTGCAGAGATTGCAGCTAAAATAAAGCGTCTGGCAAACCTTTGATTGTGTTTGTTGTAATATTTCTCCAAGCACATCTTTTCATGCTTATAAATCAATACCTGCTATATTTAGCTTGTTTTCTCTCAGATACACATCTCTGATTTGTTTGCGCGTGTGTGTGTGTGTGTGTGCATGCAGAAACCAGGCCTGAATGTGACTGTAAATCTGCCGTTTAGCCACGCCTCTTGTTCCTTCATCTTGCCTTTTCATTATCTGTTATGTCTGCTTTTATTGCACGCTATCGGTTTCACACAACCGTAAGGCCTGCCGTGTTTACGAGGCAGGAGGTGAGGGAATGATTCTGTGTTACGGCACGGCACGGAGCAGATCGTCTGTTTTACGAGAGCCGTATTACTCCCCGCGGTGTTGCTCACGTCAGCTCTATATGTCACAGAACTGCGTGACAGGCTGGAGTGTAAAAGGAAGATCTACGTTCGAATGTGATACTGCTTTCACGTGTTTGAGAATTACCATAACTTTTCGCATCCTCAGACTCAGAAATGAGTGTTTCTATGGCAACACACTCACAACACTGAAAGTACCTAATCACTCAATTAATTCTCTGCAATTCATTTATACTCTCTTGCAAAAAAAAAGTGGAGGAACAAAAGTAAAAGTGGTTGGAATTGGATTAAACGTTGGAGTCGTTCGGGTGTTTTACACATGCAGGAGAAGCTGAGGCTTTCATTAGACGTGATGATGCGAATGCTTAATTATTTCTCGTTACTTGCACAGTTTCATGTCTTTTATTTTGTTATGTCTTAAAGGTCTAGTTACTGACTTTTATTTCTTGGTTTCCTTGTGTATTCTAGTCTTTCAATGGGTTGTCTTCTTAAGTCTTGTCTGATTTGTTAGCTTATATTATAATTACACTGTAAAAATGAAAATGCTTTATCTAATCAAAAAAAAAAGTGGCAACAGATTACAAGCAATATTATTAATTAAATTAATAATATTAATTTTAATGTTAATATTAATTATTTTGATTAATTATTACTCAATTCTAATTTGTTCAAAAATTAGAATTGAGTAATAATTAATCAAATTAATTCCTTAAAAGTTAACCATTTAAAATGAATAAAACTTACAACAACAACCAAAGAAAAAACATAAATTGAAGTCACCATTATGGTGATCGGTGTTTGTTTTGTCCTTCAGTGATTCTGCCTGTTAACGTCAGGTGTCTTTAATGTTGGCAATATAAAATAAAGAGTTCTTAATTAATCTTTGACATCTGTAGTGAGATACTTTTGTTATTTATTTATTTTTTGGTGTGAACTTTACTCATTTTAAATGGTTAACTTTTAAGGAATAATATTATTAATATTGCTTGTGATCTGTTGCCACAATTCTATTGATTAGATAAAGCATATTCATTTTTACACTATATGTATTTCATGTATTGTCAAGAGAGTTTTGAGGTCGAACTTAAAAAAAAACATAAGAGCAAAAAATTTGACTTTTTTTTTCCAATTTATTTCCCAATATTTGCTAAAATTCTAAGAAAAACTGGTGTTTCTTCCCTTGTTACTTTCTATAATCAAAAATGTTACATGCAAAACACTGTTTTTACAATGTTGTTGGGTATAATACAAAAATGTTTTTTGTTAGCAATTTAAATGCAATTTTGTCTTCAATATCAATTTCCATCCTTAAAATAATTTGTTACAAAAGTTATTTCCTCAATGACATCATCTGTCAGGAAGTGACATCAGTAGATCAGCCAAAACAAACATCAGTAAGTTCAATGGATTAAATGAGATGTTTGATATTCTGTTTGATAAATCAGTTTGCTCATATCCGAATTTTGACCATTGACATCAGCTCTTTATTTCCATCCTGATAATTGTCTTGCCATTATTTAAATAATCAAGCTGTGATTAATAAAGTTGAATTACCCAAGCTTGAAAAAAGTACAGCATAAGATGAATGACCCACCATAAGATTTCATTTAAAGACCTGTCCTTTCCACCGAGCGTACGGATCAATGCAGCAGGAAATAGCATTCAAACTGCAGCAGACATGAAATCTTCTGAATGTATTAGACAGAAGTTTGATCTAATTATGAACAAGGAGATGGATTGCGCTTGAGGACTTTTCTGCTCGGATCTCACCGAACGCAATACAAATGGAGCACGGACTTTGGGAGCAAACAAGGTGCAACTTACTTCTATTTGATGCACGTCCACACACACACACATCCACACTCCACTCTTAGAAGAAAAGGTTCTATCAGCGCTACGTATTTGGAACCCCTAAAAAGTTCTATACACTCTTAAAAAAGGGTTCCTCTGGGTTCTATATAGAACCCTGGGGTTCCATACTTGGCCAATAGAACCTTTTACCAAAAACAAAATGGTTCTATATAGAACCATTTTGGAGTTCCATATATGAAGCACGGGATGGAACCATTTCTAGTTCTAAATAGAACCATTTCTTCTAAGAATGTGTATGTGTGTAAAACCAGTTTCTTTCAAGGCAACCCAGTATTGGAACTTCCACAAACCAAACGTGAAGTGTAAGATCACTGACTTTTCAAGAACAATTAGCCTGACCATGACTTGAGAGAAGCGTATTTCTGCTGCATGGTCAGGATTTCGAGTGTTTTCTGTGCTCACTTTGCTGAACACGTTATGCCCAGTTCTGAAGGAATAGATTTGAATTTAAATGATGTCATTATGCACTCATCCTCATGCCATTGCAAATCTGTGGCTTCTCTCATGGAACTCCACATTAAACAAAAATAATAAATAAAGCTCAAATCTACTTGTTTTATGGAACGACAAGTGAAACACGCTTTCAAGCTTTGAAAAGAACACAAACAACGCATTATCAGAAATATTCCATGTGACATGCATTACACTGTAAAAACATATTGTTGGTTTAATTTAAAAAAAAAAAAATAGAGTAACCTGGTTGCCTTAAAATTTTAAGTTCATTGAAATGGAAAAATTGAGTTAATGCAATGAAAGAGATTGATTTAATCATCAGAAACTCAATATATTATGTTATCTGAACCACATAAATTTGACAAAAGAAAAAATGTTGTGATTACAAATCATGAACACATTTTTTACAGTGCCATAACATAGGAACATCATTTTATCCCACATTAATTGTAGTTGCATTGAAAAACAAATTATTTTGCAATTCATGAGTGCAAGATTGACAAATTAAAGTCACACACTGTAAAAAATATATGATCATGATTTGTAATCACAACATTTTTTCATTTGTCAAATCAACTTAAATAATTTATGTAGTTCATATAACATAATATTTAGAATTTCTGATGATTGAATCATTGTATTAACTCAATTTTTCCATTTCAATGAACAAGTTAAACCAGCAATATTTTTTGTTATATGAACTACACAAATGATTTAAGTTGATTTGACAAAAGAAAAAATGTGATTATAAACCATTTTACAGTTATTCACACTGGTAAAATTGGCAGAAGGTAATTGAGTAAAGCTTTTGGTGTGTGTGACGCAGCTGTTTTGCTCAGAGTTTAGGGAATTCTCGGAGGTCAAAGGTCACTCCATCAGAATCAACTGTGCCATGGCGACCAGGGACTTAAATGATGCGCAAACTCTGGCAAACATTGTGCAAATGGATTAGGCTGAGACCTCCTTACTGCATTCATGTGCTTAGGTGTGTGTGTGTGTGTGTTGATCATGCTTTGCCTATGTAGAGAACAAATAACCCCATGAGGATAGTAAACATTAAAATTACTCCCATTTATAAGCAACAATACCCACGGGGAAAAACTGCCTAGTAAAGAAAATCTAAATGAGAGAGCATTAAGTTAGAGGATACAAAATCTGCATAATGTTTGTGTTTCTAGTAACTCCATGTACATGAGTAAAGGTAAAGTGAAACCTCACAGCACATTCACACATTAGCTATGCAAGCTGCAAGCAAACTATGAAAAAAATCACTCATCCCCTCTCCTTGAAACCTCGACCGGGCTTGTTTTTATACAGTAATCTTCCCCTTTATCTTTGTTAAAGCTTTGTTCCATGCTTTCGGAGCCGAGTTCTGGAGTGTGACAGGACCAGAGAGGCTCAGTTTGTGGTCGGGCGAGAGGACTAATACCCCCGTGACCAAGAATCAGAGAGAACCGACATGAGGATCGCCGCAACACACACGCACGTGAACGCACACGCAAACGCACACGTGCATGCACTCACATGCAAGTTCTCCTGCAATGCAACTGGCAAGGCTTGCCAAACTCCTGCAATGCACTAAAACACGTGCTCGCTCTCTGACCCGGGGAAACGCGCCGCTGGAAGGCGGCATTGTGGACGAGCTCGCGTCTCAATGGGACAGGGGTCGCCGATGGGGTAATCCTGTGTTCCTCTCAGCATGCGGATCCCCACACAATCGCACTCTGTTCTCTCGGACTTACCTTCATCGGAGGTGTCTGTGCGGTGTCATGTTAGGGCATCTGACTCCAGCTCTGATGTGCTCATCTCCACTGCCGACACACACAGCGCTCCACCACCTCCTTACCTCGCTCTCCTGGAGGATGCGAGCGAGAGAGCGAGCGAGCGAGAGAAAGAGAGAGAGGGAGGGATGTGAAAGTGAGCATGAGAGGATGTTTCCTCCCCCACATCCCCCTGTTCCTCCATCTCCCCGCGCAGGATTGTGTGTGTGTGTGTGTGGACTCATCCTAGTGCGTGATGAGTTGGATTCTGAATCTGCAGGCTGAGGTTTACGCAACTGCGTGAAAACGAGACGAGGGAGAGAAGGAATCGTGCTAGATGTGCCGGATAATCAATTCCTCTCTTTGCTTAAAAACAGCCTGAGGCTGAGATTCACCACAGCGCAGATCTGGAAGACACTGTGTGTACACAAGCCGAGAGGAGGGGGCAGTGTGTGTTGCGAGAGATAAAGTTGGACAAGGTCGTCACATTGAGGCGAGCAGATGTTTCGGGACGGCAAGGTTAAACATGAGGCACTTCCAACATGCGAATGGACTCTGATTTATGACTCTGCAGTCTCACACAAACACATGCAGTCACACACGACATCATGTCCTGTCTCCGCCCAACGCCAGTGGATTCTGCAGCTTCTATTAAAGCTAAAACTGCAGCGGGACGCCCTTTACGCCATTGGCCGCCGTGATCCAATAGACCTTAAGTGAGGCGGTGAGGGATAGACTTACCGTGTTTCCAATGGCATCCGCTGTAAAAAGCTGAATAAAGCGGCTAGATTACATTATCGGGAGTTTTTTGTCAACTGACATTTCTTTGAACGATGTTTTTCCAGTGTTTCATGAGCAAAACACATTAAATGACAATACAGGCCATTGAAGAGATGCATGTCTATCCCTCACAGCCTCGCTTTCATTCTCATTAAAAATCAAAGTGAAAAAGGCCAGCCAACAATTTTTTGGTCTTAAGGTTTGGGTCCCTAATAGGATTTATTCAGAATGGGTCAACATGGAACAAACCCATTTGGGACCAAAACCGTAAGCCTAAACACACACTACTACATTGCTTCCACTTTGAAATGCTGGCTGGGAATGTAAACCCAATTGGTAGCCATTGGTGTAAAGGGCATCACGCTGTGTGTCGGGTCTTGACGTCATACTGTATGTGGTAATTTGTGCAATTTATTCTGCATTGAAAACGGGAAATATGGTTTTCACACTTCTAAATGCTGCACATAGTCGCATAAATGCATTTACACAGGATTCCAATTCTTCTTCTTACAGGAATCCAATCCAATGCTTGAATGTTGGTTATTGATTCGTGAGCGAGGAGCGAATACACAGTGTGCACGACTGACATGACGGAGTGGCCGTGTAAAGGAGCCTGTGATGTGAAGGAACATTATGTCCCTTCTAAAAAAGAAGTACACTTTAAAAAAAGTGCACATTATGTCAATAATATAGACTCTCAGAAAAAAAAAGGTACAAAAGCTGTCAATGGGGCTGTACCTTTTCAAAAGGTACACTTTTGTACCTTAATGTTGGTACATATTAGCACTTAAAATGTACAATAAGCACCTAAAATGTACATATTAGCACCTAGAATGTAACTATTAGGACCTAAAATGTACATATTAGCACCTAGAATGTACATGTAGCACCTAACATGTATATATTAGCTCCTAAAATGCACATATTAACACCTAAAATGGGACATATAAGGACATATTTAGTACAAGGACCTAAAATGTACATAACACCTAAAATGTACATATTAGCTCCTAAAATGAACATATTAACACCTAAAATGTGCAATTAGCTACTAAAATGTACATATTAACACCTAAAATGTACAAATTAGCACATAGAATGTACATAGCACCTAAAATGAACATATTAACACCTAAAATGTACATATTAGCACCTAAATGTACATATTAACACCTAAAATGAACATATTAACACCTAAAATGTACATATTAGCACCTAAATGTACATATTAACACCTAAAATGTACATATTAGCACCTAAAATGTACATATTAACACCTAAAA